>JAOBAM010000026.1:56771328-56783470 GCA_025212355.1 Notarius kessleri
TTTTAGCCAGAGAGGATCGTTGGTATGAGCAAGGAGTTAAAGAAGCCATTTTTGTCAACCTGGAACGGCCATCACTGAACAGAGGTGGTGGTCTAAGGCATCATTTATCAGCCACCTACAATGCAGTCCTTGGCACACTTCCCAGACAACTGAATGCACAACCAAAACCCAGCTGTTTTCAGTGACTCACAGGAGGACAGAGACAATCCATTGTCAACAATCCATTGATCACCCCAATAACTCTCTAGGCCGTTCACACCCAGCCCGCAGTGACTCACACCAACAGGATGACTCAATGACACCTTAGGATTGCTTTTCATCTATGAGAGTATAAATACCTGATACTCCCTATTAGTCAGACAGAACTGAAGAAGCCTTTTGGATAAGAGGTGAAAAGTTTTCAAGAATCTTCAAGCAAGTCCAGTTGCTCTCTTTTACCACCCACATTTTTGTGCAATATTTCATTTAGAAAACAGTTTTCAAAATGGCAGCACTGACACCTGGCTGACTCTTCACGTTTCAAAGTCTCGCGAAGATCACGCGGATAAGCAATGCCTGCCGTGGACCATGCAAACTAAATTCAACATGGCTAAAAACCGAATAGGCCAATAAGTATAATATTTAATCGCAACTAGTTGCCAATATGAGTCATGATATAAGGTTACTAAAACCGAAAACATAATTGAATAACACGTTCATTAAGAAATCAAGCAAGTTTAAAAATGACTTCAGTTCCCCTTGAAATATGTAATTCAAGGGATGGCTTAAATATATTAATCCATAATCTGGTGTAACTACACAAGCCTTGGAATGATCATAGCTCTTTAATTGACTGTGATGTACTATGATGGCCAAAGTGTGCTTCAGTGTTATCTCATGTCTCCCCTGAAAGCTCTTTTGCCCCAAATAGATAACTGATTGCAGGTGCAGCTAGGCTTTCTTTCGGTTAGCTTTTTGTTCTTTAGATATTCTCATCTCTCATTATCTCTAGCTGCTTTATCCTGTTCTACAGGGTCGCAGGCAAGCTGGAGCCTATCCCAACTGACAACGGGCGAAAGGCGGGGTACAGCTTAAACGACAGAAGACATCTTGTTCATTTTTCTGCTTCATAGTGTCATACTTGGTTACAACATTTATTTCTGTTTCATCATGCATGAATCTGTTTTGAATATACACTGACAGATTTCATGCTATTGTTCTTAAAATTAGCAAGGCATATCATGTTGAGCTCAACAGGGCCTTATTCCCTTCAGTGGATGTTGTTCCTGTTTTCTAATCGTTTGTCATGAGTTTCTTGTTAGTGTCTGTGTTTAAACTACAACTTTTTTCTGTTTTTCACCAATAATTTTCCACTGTCGTTTTATTTTGTTGTATTTTTCACTTTCCCTTCTGATGCATTTGCATTTTCTCAAAGAACACTTTTTTTTTTCTGTCTAAAGATAGCAAGTGGAGGCCATCCACATTGGCTCTGTCTTAAATATCAACAAATCTTTGACTCAGGCACGTTAATAATTCATCATGGCAAACATTCAGCTTGTTCACTGTGTTGAGTGTAGGATGTTTAGTCATTCTTCCTCCATTGTTAGTAAGAGCTTTATATGTGATGTGTATGTTAATTAGCTCTCTGAGGGAGAAGGCTGCAGCATTAGAGGTGCTCCAGATTCTAGAGAGGGTTAGTGAGAATGAGAGCAGTGTAGTTTCTAGAGGGGAAAGTCCGGATGCCTTACTCTGTCATTAGAGCCCTCACAGCAGGGCAAATGGGTGACAGTTTGGCGGCATAATTGCAGAGCCAAAGCTAATACTAAAGCCTGCCCACAGGACCACCACTCCTATCTGCTTCACGTGTCACACAGGTTTGCTCTCCTCAGTGAAGCACCCGCTGAGAAACCTGAAAGAGCTCTGGTTATAGGAGACTCTATCTTACAGCACACAAAATTAGCTAGGCCTTGAGGGGCACCAACAGCTTTAGTCAGGTGTATACTGGGAGCCAGAGTGCTGGATATAGCAGGTAAGCTTAGGGTCCTAGGCAAGCACAGGTTCTCAAAGATAGTTATCCATGTAGCAGCTAATGATATATGCCTTCATCAGTCTGAGGTTACTAAGAGTAACTTTGTAGAAGTGTTTAAATTAGCGAAGGTGATGTCCGATGTTGTAGTATGCTCTGGCCCCATCCTACTGCAGTGTGGCGATGTAGCTGACAGCAGGTTATGGTCACTGAACTGCTGGTTGTCCAGGTAGTGCTCTGAAAACAATGTGGGCTTTATAGATACTGTAATTGGAGTAGTTTTGAGGGCACTGCTGGCCTGTTAAGGCGAGACGGTATCCATCCCACTTGGGAAGGTGCTGCTCTCATTTCTTGTAGCATAGCTCATAGGCTCAGAACAGGCTGAGTTAATTTGTGACAATCCTGAGCCAAGGCCAGGGAGGAAATGAATAGGCTAAACTGACTGTCTGTTAGCTGCACAGAGTTGTCACTCAGGTTCCACTATATTGAGACTGTTTCTGTTCCCTCAGCAATACAAAAAAAGTAGAAATACTTGGAGAGTTTGTTCTAGTAATCTAATTAATATAAAATTACTTCATACTGACTATACAGCTACTGCCAGCACCTTTGATCTAAAGGTAGGACTATTAAATATTAGATCTCTCATATCTAAAGTGCTAATTGTTAATGAACTTATTACTGATCAGGAGTTTAATGCACTGTGTTTAACAGAAACATGGATTAAGCCAAATTAATATATATAGGATTAAATTAAGCTTGTCCTCCTGGATACAGTTATATACACCAGCCTCGCTTAACTGGTAGAGGAGGAGGCGTCGCAGTTATGTATAATGATTATCTAGGCATAACACAAAAATCTGGTTATAAATTCAATATGTTTGAAGGTCTTCATACTAATATAACATCTGTAACCTTGAAAAATAAGTCTGCCCAGTCAATTCCATTACTTATTATTTACAGGCCCCCGGGCCCATATTCTGAGTTTCTTTCTGAATTTCAAGCTTTCATCTCAGACCTGGTTATTTCCTTAGACAAAGCTTTAGTTGTTGGAGATTTTAATATTCATTTTGATAACCCAGAAGACCCTCTGAAAACAGCGTCATGTCCATTCTAGATTCAGCAGGGGTTAATCAGAACATCACAGGGCCTGTCAATAATGGTGGTCACACTCTCGATCTAATACTAACATTCAGATTAAATATAGATAATATAGTCACACTTCCACAGTCTGAAGCTACCTCAGCTCAATATCTCATCTTATTCAAACTATGTCTGAGCAATAATATATGCACCTTGCCACGCTACTGTATTAAATGTACTTTCACGTCAACTACTTCACAATAGTCAATATTTTATATAAAAGTTTTATCAATAGTCTCACATACTTATCAACTTTGACTGGATCACCATCAGCTCCCACAGAACTGGATCAGGCAACTGAATGCTTAGAGTCAATGTTCCACTATATGTTAGATAATGGAGCTCCACTTAAAAGAAAAATGATTAGAGAGAAAAAATTAACACCCTGGTGTAATGATTACACTTGCACTTTAAAACAGACCACTCGAAAATTTGAACGTAAATAGTATCAAACAAAATTGGCAGTGTTCAAATTAGCATGGAGGGAGAGCTTCCTGAAGTATAGAAAAGCTCTTAGTGCTGTGAGTTCAACTTATCTCTCCACCCTATTAGAGGAAAACAAAAATAATCTTAGATTGCTATTTAATACTGTAGCAAAATTATTTAGGAAAAAGACCACTATAGGGCAGCATAGTGGTGTAGTGGTTAGCACCGTCACCTCACAGCAAGAAGGTCCTGGGTTCAAGCCCAGTGGCCGATGAGGGCCTTTCTGTGTGGAGCTGGCATGCTCTTCTCGTGTCCGCGTGGGTTTCCTCCGGGTGCTCCAGTTTCCCCCATAGCCCAAAGGCATGCAGGTTTGGCTAACTGGTGGCTCTAAATTGACCGTGAGTGTGAATGGTTGTCTGTGTCTATGTGTCAGCCCTGCAATGACCTGGTGACTTGTCCAGGGTGTACCCCACCTCTCGCCCATAGTTAGCTGGGATAGGCTCCAGCTTGGCTGCAACCCTGTAGGACAGGATAAGTGGCTGCAGATAATGGATGGATGGATATTTACTTTCATGGGTCTAAAACATCCATTTCAGCTAGCTTACAATTTAAGAGTCTATAAATCTAAACTATGTACCCATACCAGTGATTTTCACACTGCCTTTAATTAATGTTAACCTAAAGCAGTTACAGAATAGGCCTATAGTGCACTCAATGAGGAAAATCCCACTTTTTATGCAATGCATGATCAAAATACATGAAAAACAGAAATGTCCCCTCTTTTTATTACAAAGACGAAAACATTAGATGTTTTAATGATATTTTCACCACCGAACATGTCCCCAGTTTTCTTCTCAGAAATCTGGTCACCTTACTAACTGTACAATGTTGCCCTGAGGCAATTAATAAAAAAAAACAGTTTTAGTATATTAATAAAGACAAAAAGTGTCTTTTCTCTATCAAATATGCTTCTTCACATATTTGTGCACATCAGAAACATTATTTCTACAAAGTTATTTAAATTTAAACATGTTAAAAACTGCTATTTATCTTACCTTTTGTTGGCACTTTGTCCAATCCGACTTTGGTTCCTAAAAGGACTGATCCACCCCCAGACAAAAGCTCAAACCCACTTCAGTCCCACAGAAGCCATGGTTTAATGGTTTGAGAAGCAGCTTTGGGACTAAAGGGTCAAAGGTTTGAATCCCTGGACCAGCAGGAATGGCTGAAGTGCCCTTAACACAACTTCCCAGACTGTTCTGTGTATGTTGTATGCTGTTCTGGATAAATCTTTAATGTAATACTAAATGTCATTAATGTAATTTCATTGGTCACAGACTTGTCATATTACTTTTTACATGATGCTTTATTTAAAAAAATGTAAAGGGGCAGCGTGAGGGCCAAAAAGGTGGTTTGTTGCCTGAGGGTAACACGATGCCATAGTGGGTTAATTAATATTTATTACTTTAGGTAATAATATTTATTACTCTAGGTACTCTCGGCTGCTGTAATAAGTGATTCAATGTTGAGTACAAGTAATATTGCAACCACCAAGGAAAAAAGTCAAACAGTATTCAGCATTCACATTAACAATCACTTACAGCTCAAAAATTTATACTAGTTATGATAATATAAAATGTAAAAATAAATCACTGTAAAGCACATGGTTGACTTATTAACAGTTGCATGGCACTACAAGATTAGAAAGTGTAATGAGAACAACAGCTGAATAATGTTACATCACGTTTTGCAAAAGAGAAAGCTTGCAAATAAATTACAAACTGAATGCAAATGTGAAAAAAGGCAGTAAAAGAGCAAGCATGAATTTGTTTTAATAAAATATAAATGCATTGTTAAAGTTGAGACTACATGTATTTATTGAGAATGTATCTGGTTAATAGGTTGTTTTGAGTCTGGAAACATATACATCAACATAAGAGTTACACTACAAGCACTACAAAATCTTCCCAATTATAATTCATTAACATTCTACAAGGGTTATATGAAATATAGACACAATGCCTTCATGACCCCTTCAAGTCTCAAGTTGCTATCCTGTTATTCATCTTAAAACCATATTATTTAGAAACTGCCTGTGACTTGCTCACAACAGTTAAAATAATAGGAAATGTACATAGTTATGAACTCTCCACTGGATTATGGGAATTTAAAATGTTTAATCTTATACAATGATAATGGCACTCCATCCATGACTGATAATTATTTGCTTACTAATACAATTCTGAGGTTATGAGACTGTTGTTTTTTTTCTTGAAATTATACAACTGAATTTTAGCCATTTTTTATTAACATTCAAACAAAAATTATTATCTGATATTTAATTATCTGAAACTGAAACTGTTTCCAGAAATTTAGGAACCAACCCTATAGATGTAGAGAAATGGACTTACATAACCTAACAGCAAATAGATGACAACCCAAATGTACCAGAGCAGGTTAAATTGTGCCACTGACAAAGATCTGTAAAGAATCCCTATAAATAACATTGGAGTATACTGAAAAAACATGGTCACTGTGATTATCAGGATAACTGTAATGGCTTTTTTCTTCATTTGATTGGCCTCCTCTCTCTCCTTCCCTTTCTCACCTGGACCTGGGTATTTCAAAGCTTTATGTATGGCTGATGAGCAAAAAGATTTAACAAACAGAAGGAGAAAGTACAGTGGGAGGTAAGCACAAACGAACATGCACATATCATTTAAGCTTAAAAGAACCATAGAATACACAGAGTAGCCAAGCGTTGTTATCCAGATTACAGCAGAACATGCCAGTCTGTATCTCAGTGGTTTGTATTTCAGGAAGGAAACAGGATGGAGCACTGCCAGGTATCGCTCAAAGCAGATCACACAGTTAATCAGAGGACGGCCAGCATTGGGTAGTGCTACCATAAAACATGCTACATAATAAAGTTGTGGACATTTTGAGACTGGAAGAAAGGCCACACTACCCAGGCAGAAGAGAATCTCACAAACAGCGAGATTGAGGCTGAAGAACTCTGCCACTATTCCACTTCCTTTTCCCGTGCAAATAAGCCACAGAACATAGGAATTGATTGGAAGGCCCAAGATGACATTGATGGAATAACCTGCAAGGTAGATGTACGAAGATGCAGGTCTGTCAAGTGTAACATTGCTGACCACATTTGGTGAAGTGGAAAGTTCATGAGAGAAGTTCATCTCCTATCCTGGACCTTGCTTCTGAGAAGGAGAAGATTAAAAATTAAAAGGAACTATGATATATGAAAGAGAAATCTTCACCATTTAATCATATGAGCATAAAATAATAACAACATATTTATAGCCTTATATTCATAGCACAAGATGACCTGTCTTCTTCCAATTAATGGATTTTGAAAAGTATTCTCAAACGAGAGGGTGCTTATCTTTTACCTTGCTATATTTCATTCACCTTGAAATGTGGATATAGTGCACTGTGATCAGTATAGTGTGATATAGTGCACTGTGACCCCCAATCAGCCCAACCTGCATGCCCTTGGACTGTATACATAGATATACATTGATATGAATGTACTTTCAGCACAGATCTTTTGGCTTTTATGGCTTAGGTGTACTCTGTTTTGTACATTTAAATTTTAATCAACTTCCAATGAACTTTTAATAGACATACTTAATAGTGTACAAAAAACTTATAAATGTAATCCAAATGAAGGTTATGATTACTTATGTACATTTAAAAAAACTAATCAAAATAATTTATTGCATTGATGTGGTCATATAAATCAAATCTAAATGTATGGTTGGAACCCTGTTAAAACTTCTTCAGCATTTGTTTGTTAAACCTACTTTTTTTTCAACGCTTAAACAACATGCTGCTTCATTTAATAATTAAATACAAACACAAAATTATTAGAAATGTAGGCAAACATTATATATAATTATATATCATAACAATAATGTTATTAGTGCTTTAAGTTTCCTAAATATGCATGATTAAATAGCAATAAACAGTTTATTGTATACATACTGTGTGGAGAGAGATGATGGTTTATTTCTCCATGCTAGTCAACAAAGGCAATATCTGGCTTAGTTATTTTCAAAGACACCTTTATATGCCTACTGTCATTCACACACATTAAAATTTATGGTAATTTCAGTCGCAAAGCATGTATAGTAGTGTCATGTCTGCAAGTGCTTGCACTTAAAACTCCACTTCCCAGAATTCACAGCAGCCTTCAAATATAGCTGCCACAGCCAACAACACCCATCCTGCACCTCACCACTCACAGTCTCCTGAGTTCTAATCATATGCACCTATTCACAATCACCACAGCTCAGGATTTAAGCACATTCAATTCACTCAGATTTTGCAAAGTATATGCTCAGTTCCTTATGTCTGACTTTCTAAAGCCTTTCGTCATTGCAATGCTGATTCTGGTTTTGACTTTGTACTTTGGCCTTTATCTTGTTCATATTGCCTCTGATATTCTGTTTTTGCCTGACCTTGGCCTGTTTCTGGATTCTGATTTTTGCCTATGATTTGGATTTGTCTGGCAGCTTGCCTGAATAAACCTTCTTTCTGCTTTGACATTGATCTGTCACTTGCATTTGTGACAGAATACTCGCCATCTTCATGGATGTAGCAGAGAAGAGCAGGCACACTGTCTCTTAGGAAAACAGCATCAATGCCTGGGTGAACTCAACACTCATGTGACCTAGTTTACCAATGCTGTGGTGCAGGCACTGCTCACCCACACAGTGCTCCCTGATTTTCTCTGCTCTGATGGGGACCACAGAACAACAAAATCTATCAATTTATCAACTTTCTCACCAGTAAAGTGCTCAAGTGGGTGACCACTGTATGGGAGAAGGGTGGAGAACCCATGTCTTCCTACAAGTAGTTCACTGAGTTGTTTCACCAAGTTTTTTATCAGTCCCAAAGGGGTGGAGGTCGGTGAACAACTACTCACTGCCAAAAATAGGTAGAGATGAGTTGCTGAGTATGCTCTTGAATTTTGCATGCGCTCAGCAGGAAGCAGCTAGAATAAGGCTGCCCTCAAAGCTGCATTTCACCAAGGCATCAATCCCAAAATTCTCACTGAACTAGCTTGTCGGGATGATTAAGCTTCACTTGACTCTCTTATCAATGTGTCCATTCATCTTGACAATTTACCCCAGAATTGGCTGTCACTGCAAACTCCTATGCACCGCCCACAGGTCACAGAGAACCCAGAGCCCATGGAGATCTCACACACCAAGCTAAACCTTTCTGAATGTGAGCAAAGAATCAGAGACTCTGTTTCTATTGTGGGGACCCCACACAATGTGTGTTAAGCTGTCCCTCCTGGGAGGAAGGTGACATAGCTTCAACAGCTACTGAGAAAGCCTCAATCACACCAAGCACTCACCCAGTGAGTGAGTCTAAGTCTCTTACCGATCCTTCAAGCTTAATTTTCAGATAAGACTCTCAGAATCTGTTTCTGCTCTTTCAGCCATGACTGATTCCAGAATCGCCGGAAACTTCTTCAACAGTGACACTGTGCTAAGACTCCAAATACCCACACAACTCCAACAGCCCCTGAGGATCAGGACCATTGTGGTGGACTTACTGGGAATGGCATTATCACATCATGCTCTAAGTATCTCATGCTCCAAATCAGTGCCTTACATTATGAACCATCTCATTCCGTGTCACAGTAACCAAGCACCAACCCATCATTTTGGGGTTTCCATGGCTGTAGCAGCATGACCCACAGAATTCATGGCAGGACAGAGAAATACTACAGTGGCCCACATCATGCATCAACCATTGTCTCCATCTCCTCAAACTCCCAATTGCTTCTACCTCAGTGGAAAGCCCTAAAGACACCATAGCCTACAGCCTTGGCTCCAAGAACACAAAAGCTGATTCTCTGTCTCATATCTACACCTCCAGAGCTCCAGTCCAGGATGCAGAACCCATTATCCCTCCAGCATGCTTTGTGAAATTCTTGACCTTGGAGAGTGACCAAGAACTTGCCCGAAGCATGCCATATTATGCTCCTGCCAAATGCCCCACCGATTGTACCTATGTTCCCCTATGCCTCAGGGTCTGGCTGATCACCTGGGCACACACTACTCCTGCCCCTGGGCATCCTGGCAACCAATGCATCTATGAGCTGCTAGACACCAAATACCAGTGGCCAAACATGTTAACAGATATCAACCAGTTCATCTCCTCATGTTCATCATGTACACAGGCTAAAGTGCCCCATGCTCTTCTTGTAGGTAAACTCATACCACTACCCATGCCTCAATGTCCCTGGTCCCACTTTGCCAGAATCCACTTCCTAGAATTCACATGAGCATTCAAATATGGCTGCTATGCACTACAACACCCATCCTGCATCTCACCGCTCACAGTCTCCTGAGTTCTAATCACATGCACCTGTTCACAATCACCACAGCTCAGTATTTAAGGACATTCAGTTCACTTGCACTTTGTGAAGTATACACTCAGTTCATTGTGTTTGGCTTTACTAAGCCTTTTGTCATTGCACTGCTGAGTCTGGTTTTGACTTTGTTTATACTTTAGCCTTTGCCTTTTTGATATTGCCTCTGATATTCTGGTTGTGCTTTGCCTAACCTTTGCTTGTTTCTGGATTCTGATTTTTGCTTATGATTTGGATTTGTCTGAGTAAACCCTCTCTCTGCTTTTACATCTGTCTGTCAGCTGTATTTCTGACCGGTAACATTACTTTGGTTTAATCACAAACTAATAATTTGTTTTCTGGAATATTTAAGTTAGTGTAAATAAAATGTATTTTTGTATATTTATTGACAAATTGTGCCTTTTTGATACCACGTCTTTTTATAGTTCATCATTGTCTTCTTGAATAAATAGTAGCCTGCTTTATCCATTTTTTTTTTAAATCCCAGTTTTGTCAGTATAACTTGTAACCAATGCATATTACCACATACTTACAAAGGGTTTCTTTGGATAGGTGGGTACAAAGAGTGGAAGAAAAGTTGGTAGATTGACATGATCAGATTTCTTTGTCTGACCATTTCTTTGTCATACATTTTATAGAGTTATCTTTATATATTAAGAATCAAAGAATTCAAGTGTGATTTGGTAGAATCTAGAAACTGCTTTCACCTGGCAATACCATGCTTTTACTTTGGAAATGCTTGCACATAAAGGAATATGTTGAAACTCATTTATTCAATCATCATCAGTAAACAATTTATCTTGGTCAGGGATGTGGTGAGGTGGAAATGCATTATAGGTGGGGTACCAGTCCATTGCATTGACATAATGCAAACACACATTCACACTTTAGCATAGCCAATTAAGCATAGACAATCTAGTTACCAGCACATTTATTTGAGGTGGGAGAACCCAGAGAAAACCCACATGGACATGAGGAAAGCATACAAAATTTGACCAGAACTCAGGTTCAAAACAGGTACTCTGGAGCTGTGCTGTTCTATGCTGAAACTGTTACTGAACTCAAGTTGTTTAAATGAATGGAAATATCCTATAATTATTCTATAATTACACAACAATTGGCTGGAATGTGTTGCCTACGGGCGGGTATCCAAGGGGGTACATGTTAGGCTTTGGTGGACTCAGGTTGGAATCAAACATCAATTCACCAAAGCTTGGTTCAAGGCCAGGCACTGGGTACAGCACATCTGGTGAAGGTTCAATGTGTGCATGGGGATATTCATGAATACCCACAGACACCAGTAAAAATCCAATTTCAAGGAACAAATTAGTGTTGTGGCAGTGGTTAGCCCACACCTCCCCCACTCACTAATTCTGGGGATGGATTAGCTGGGGTTTAAGCGCCTAATAGAGTGAGTTGTGGTGGTTGGGTTTTGCAGTAGCATGTCACGGGGGATCCCGGTGTGACATTGTTGGGGGAAGCCTTCCCATAGCCGTCTACGTCAGCTCCGCATCATCGCAAGACAGAGCGGGGAACGTCTTGGCCCTCCTTGTTCTCCCATGAATTCACTAATGGATCTTGTTGAGCCATTTGATCAGACTGTATGAGGGCATCATTTTATTTTAGTCCTGGTGGACTATGCACTACGATACCCAGAAGCAGTCCCACTGCATAACATTTCTGCATGCAGTGTCATAGAGGCACTGTTTAAAATTATCTCCCATTTTGGGATTCCAAAAGAAATCCTGACTGGTCACGGCACAATGTTTATGTCACGCATGTTTTGTGAACTCTATGAGTTATCCGGAGTTAAATCGATCAGCACAAGTGTTTATCATCCACAAACAGACAGCTTGGTCAAGCAAGTTAAACAAACCCTTAAGAACTTGGTTTGTAAGTTTGTATGCGAAGACACTCGTAATTGGGATAAAAGGCTCGAACCACCATTGCTTGCAGTACAAGAGGTCCCACAAGCCTCCACAGGGTTTTCCCCATTTGAATTATTATATGGTCATAGTCATGAGCTTTGGGTAATGACCGAAAGAACAAGATCGCGGATACAAGCAGCCGAAATGAGTTTCCTTTGCAGGGTGGCTGGGCGCTCCCTTAGAGATAGGGTGAGAAGCACAGTCACTCGGGAGGAGCTCGGAGTAGAGCCGCTG
>JAOBAM010000026.1:57388019-57399595 GCA_025212355.1 Notarius kessleri
CATTTTTAAACTTGCTTTTGTGTGTGTGTGTGTGTGTGTGTGTGGTTAATTTGTTCATTCAATCATCTCCGGTATCCGCTTGCTTTATCTTGACCAGATTTGCAGTGGATCTGGAACATATCCCAAGAACACAAGCCATGGGGCTCCCCTATACACCCTAGATTGGACACTGGTCATGTATTGTATATACACATTCACACCAATTTGTTTGTGTCAAATCCACCTACTGGAAGTTTTTGGGGAGGTGGGTAAATACCAGTGAACCTGAAGGAAACCAGCACAGAAACAGGCATTACATATGAAACTCCATGTAGACAGTAACACTACAGTAGCTCAGGAGCTTTTTTTCCCCTTTCTTCAGTGTAGATGAGATGTGAGCCATGCTAACATGTGATTCAAGTCTGAGACATTTTCAAAGCATGTGCTCTAAAAACTAATGAAGCATTTAACAGTGCTACCATCTTGTAAATCCATCTGACAGGTCAATTACAATAAATTGTAGAAAGGTAATTTGCTGTTTGCTGACAGCTCCCTGAGAATCTCATGCAAACCCTGCTTTGCAAGAAGAATTGAAATGATTACAACTTTGATTCCTCACCCCTGGCAATGTAGACTGCTTGGATCCTACTTTGAATAGCAGTCACATAATACAAAACACATTCATCTGAACTCTAAGATACTGCATAAGGTTAGTCACATATCAGGAACAATGCCTCATGAGAGATAAAGGGAGCTGCTTTGCAATCTGTAAGAAATAATGAATGAAGAATGAATCAGACCTTAATTTTCCACACTGTTCCATAAACAAAACAAGGTTAAAAGCCATCAATTATAGCAATATGACAACTAACATGCTTGAGAGAACAGAGACTGGCGGCATGCTCAGATAATGCAAAGGAGGGAGTGTCTAAAATCTGTTGGAAAAACACTTAAGTCAACAATAAAATATCCCAGCTGGAAAGCTGGAAAGATGCACTTGTCTTCAGCACAGCTTGAACTGCAGCCAGCCGTTTTAGCTGGCGCCATCCGTCTCTCCTCCAGGTAATGTAATTAGGTGCCACTAATATCTCGAGATGCTCTTCAAATTGCAAATGTATTTTGCTAACCAGCAAACCATAATAACCAGTGACAGCCCTTGAAAAAATAAAATAAAAATCTTGCTTTTCAGTGTGACTGCTTTGAATCGTTTCAGTTCATTGGGCTTAAATAAATAAATAAATAAATTTCCAAAAGATAATACAATGGCCTTTGAAAGAGACAGTTGATGTTACTAGGCAACCACCATGGCCATATAGTGTTCATAAGCACATTCTGAAGCTGCCTTGAGGGTCAATAACAGTGTATATGTGATTTCTCAGACTGCCCAGGTTCTGCATGGTGAGAAAAGCAAATAAAAGCATGAATTGCACACAGTGCGATTTGAGTTAACAGCCAATTGGTTAATTGTCCTTTTCAGAATCACTGTCACTGAGTTAAAGACTCAGAGTTACTTTTCATCCACCTTTTTTGGCCAGGGTTTCGTTGAAGGTGCTAAAACAAACCATGAGCTTGGAATCACAATGAGGATAGCCACAGTTCATCTGCAGAGCACACTGAAGGAAGCTGGTGGGAAGAGACCTCAGCACATATACATTCTCTGGAAGTGAATGAAAGAGCCTTAGGCCAAAAAGCACAGTCAAGTCCATGGCATGCATATAATGTGATGAGGGAAAATATCCAGCAGAGTAATTAAATATTATAAGATAAAGCTCTCGGTATAGCCTATTTGGTGGAATTGAGCATCTGTGTTGACTTTAGCTGGACTGGAAAGATGACAATATGAAGCACCAGAGCTTTGCAAGGTAGCTTGTCTCTTAAGTAGATAATCTAGCATTGAGACAGTAAGTGCTGATGGTGGACATCAATCTTCACATTTATCCACAGCCAATCACTCTGGCCAATTTTCAGGAAGGGTTTTAAAAAATTAATTACTGAGCAGTGGTAAACTCTGCTTTGGACTGATTCACAGTGCTGCCTTACTATTGAGCAATTCATTAAAATCTAGGAAATCTTATTTATTTGTTGTACTCATTAAGGTTCATATGCATGCACTGCACTAATGGGAAATCCTGAACTTCCTCTTCTGACTGCATGACTCAAACTGATAGCATTGCCTTAGGAGCCCCAGCACATCCTCACAAGATGGCACAAAATCTCGGCTTGAATCTTTTCACTTGAAGGATTAACAAGAATATCAAAGCACAGAATGCAATAGTACTAAACAAGAGGATGGGTGAGCCAGATAACTGTTGTGAAGCCAGCCAAAAGGAAAAATCAGCCTCCATGTTCTATTCTTCCCCTAGGCTAGTGAAGAGTAAGTTGTACAAAGAATTACACTCATCGCATAATGCTCTGTTTTCTTTTTTATTCTTCCTCCAATGAACACAGTGTGCCTGTTTAAGCAGCACTGATATATTAGATATTCATGGATGGATGAAAATCTGAGACAGGAAAACATTCCATGTGCCTCGCTTCCTCCTTCAATCTGATAAGCAATATCAAATAAACAATATTCATAAAAATATTTGTGCCTCTGTTCTATACAGAGTGGTACTGTAAACCCTGGTTTGGCTCAGATGGTCTACATGGCTTCTTGTCTGTTTGGTTTAAGGGAAGTGAAAATAGTTTGTGCTGTATTTCCATCCAATATTCTACATTTTGCACTGTGCTGCATGTTATTAGCTGCATATGGCAACTTTGTTCCAGGCATCTGCAGTTTGAAACTCACCAACTAAATTATGCTTCACAGATAAATGACTTAGAAGCCTTTTTCCCCACACCATATACTGTCATTATATTTCACTCAGCACACATCTGATTACAGACTTGTACACCAACCTTTGCATTTTTCATGGTCACTATGCACCAATTTTCATAGTTTAATGACAATTAGTTGCCTTTATTCACTCCCAGAATCACTCAGGCCTGTGAATCTTTAAGCAACTAACAATCTGAGAGTTGATAGAATTTGACTCATCCAGCACACAACAGCTGTGCATTATTAATTTTTTTGTATAACAGCTCAGTTCCCATTGCTTAGTACAATGCAAGTGGGCTTTTTGTCAAACCAATTAGACTGTATTATACTGTGCATTTCCAACACTGAGATGGTGGATTTAATTATTGCTCTTCTGGGTTAAGCCAGCTTTATAATGTATGCTTATTAGCATCTATCTATCTATCTATCTATCTATCTATCTATCTATCTATCTATCCACACACAATGTATATCCATCCATCCATTATCTGTAGCCGCTTATCCTGTCCTACAGGGTCATAGGCAAGCTGGAGCCTCTCTCAGCTGACTATGAGCGAGAGGCGGGGTACACCCTGGACAAGTTGCCAGGTCATAGCAGGGCTAACACATAGAGACAGACAACCATTCACACCTACGGTCAATTTAGAGACACTAATTAGCCAAATTTGCATGTTTTTGGACTGTGGGGGAAACTGGAGCACCCAGAGGAAACCCATGCAGACACGGGGAGAACATGCAAACTCCACACAGAAAGGGCCCCGTCGGCCACTGGGCTTGAACCCAGACCCTTCTTACTGGGCGGCGACAGCGCTAACCACTACACCACTGTGCCACCCTGTGTTCAATATGATTACAAATATATCATTCTCTTGCTGTAGTGCTTTCATTGATGTTAGCGACATGTTATTTAAACAGACACCACACTATAACAGAGGTACATTATACTTGAAGTAACCAGTATATCTCTAAAGATATTGGATAAAATACAGTTGTGAATACTGAATGATGATTACATTGGCTTTAAGTTTCTGGTTTCTCATGACTTCACTCTGCTCAAGACCAAGCATGCATGCCTTTACTCTTCACAGTATAGCTTTCCAAATGTAATCATATCCCTTACTGAAACATTTTAGCTATCCTCTTATTGCCTTTCTGGTGAGATCATGAAATTGCCGAGAATCTTGGAGCTAAAATAATACCATTTGAAAGCTTAGATAGCTGACTGGCTGCCAATAAAGATTGTGTTTCTGTAAAAAGATAGCTGACTTAACTGGTAGGTTTTAATAAAGGAAAATGCAGTATTTTATACAGTTGGGGCTGGACAAGCCAGGTTAATTATTTGATTTTGCTGAAAATTATGCATTACTGTTCATTTGCTATTTATAGCTCAAATGGCTGCATTCTGTCTTTAAATAGCAGGATGGCGAGCTTCAGAAATTTTAGACGCACAAGCTGTAAATAATTGATTTGCCAAATTTTCATTTTTTTTCCCTCACGGTGTTCTGCTGCACATCCTCTAGCAGATGTGACTGTGTAAGTCAGAGAATATGGCAGAGCACATGAACCCTATGTCTTCCTCCCTGTGGAATCAGAGTGACACTTTTACTGACCATGATACTGGGTGGCAAGAGAAAGTGCTGTCGCTTGCTGGCATGGGAAATGTACAGTATTACTGGCCTCACCTTAGCCTAATTTAAGGGATAAATAAGAGACTACCTTAGATTCTGATTAAAGGCACCTTTTTATACTGATAAAGAAGCAGCTTCATCAACCCAAATCCTTCCTGC
This sequence comes from Notarius kessleri, assembly GCA_025212355.1. Lineage (NCBI taxonomy): Eukaryota > Metazoa > Chordata > Actinopteri > Siluriformes > Ariidae > Notarius > Notarius kessleri. Next base: position 57,392,604 of record JAOBAM010000026.1, read on the forward strand.
AAAATTTCAAAAACATTCATGCATTAGGTTAAAGGGAAGTATTCTACTTCATCAACAACCTCAGATTACTTGACTGTCTGGTACTTTTATGGACTCAAATCATTCTAATAGTAGAGTTAATCCTTGAGATTATGTGCCACTAGAAATTCAGCAGCCTGTGTTGTTTAAATTATATCAAGCTCCTTATTAATTAACTACTCATTGAAACTTCTGTTGATAAGGACCTCTGCAAAAAGAAAGAAAGAAGCAGCAAAAGGGCACTGTGGATATTAAAAGGCTGATCTCACCCCATCACCAGCTCCTCCCCATCTGCATGTGTGTGTGCTACAGTGTACATTAATAGACCCAAAAATGTTTTTACTGAGATGTCTGTCCCTCTAGACCATATCGAGATGTTAAATGCTTTTCTCTTGTCTTTCCATCCCTTTCTTCTCTTCTACAGCAGCGTCCAGTGAAGCAGTCCCTGGCTAGCTCTCTGTGTCGGGAATCACATTGGAAGTGTCTTCTTCTCACGCTGCTTATGTATGGATGTTTTGGCACGCTGACCTGGTGTGGATTATGCAAGGTTCCCGTCCTCACGGTCCCCGTAGAGCTTGCAGCTACAGTATTGGAAAATGAAGAGCAGTCTACAACTTCAGCTGCTATTAACACCTACAGCCCTGACGAGTTGGCTCTGGACAGCCCTTGCTCAAGCGGCTATGTCTACATTCCCTTGGCCTTTCTGGCCATGCTATATGTGGTCTACTTGGTGGAGTGCTGGCACTGCTACTCCAAGACTGCCATGCTGGCTCAAGCAGAGGTTGCGGAGGTGTACGAGCGTGTGCAGAGACTTCAGCAGGCTACGCCATGCATCTGGTGGAAGGCCATCAGCTACCATTATGTGCGTAGGACCAGACAGGTAACGCGCTACCGCAATGGAGATGCTTATACCACCACACAGGTGTACCATGAAAGGGTCAACACGCATGCATCGAGTTCAGAGTTTGACTATGCCAGGCTGGGTGTAAAAGATGTCTCAAAGGAGCTAAGGGGCCTCATGGAGCATCCGGCAGTACGTCTACGCTTTACAAAGTGCTTTAGTTTCTCCAGTGCCCGAGCAGAGGCTGCCTACCTCACACAACGCGCACGGTTCTTTGGGGAAAACGAAGGCCTAGATGACTACATGGAGGCACGGGAGGGAATGCACCTGAAAAATGTAGACTTCCGTGAACATATGCTGGCCTTCCCTGACCCTGCACGGCAGCCCTGGTATGCACGCCGGAGGGTGTTCTGGCTTGCCTCAGCTTTGCTGCTGTCATGGCCGCTTCGGGTTGTGGCAGAATATCGCACTGCATATGTGCATTACCATGTAGAAAAGCTGTTCGGTGATGAAGATGACAGCAGCAGAGGAGATGGAAGCGAGAATGGAGGGATCAATGAGAATGTAAATGGACCTGGAGGAGGAGGCATGGGATCGAGCTACCGTGCCATTTCCCGGGTTAACACTGTTGACATGACGGAACTTGAGTGGCACATTCGCTGCAATCAGCAGATGGTTCCCAGCTATTCTGAAGCACTGCTGATGGATCCTGGCTCAGAGGGTAACCAAGGCACTAACCCCCCTCCAGCTGGGGCAAACTCCAATATGGGAGGTCCTACGCTGCCTGTGGCCTTTGCCTCAGCCTACCTGCTCCAGAGTTGCCCTCGCTGTCGCCGATCTACTAGCAGCATGTCACTCCCTTCCAGGCTGAGAGGCCCAACAGCTGCCTTGCTGACTGGTACTGTCGCTGGGATGAGGGCTAGTGGAGCAGGAGGTGTTGCTGGAGGTCCAGGCAGGCTTGTTCTGAGCAGGAGTGGTTTTTCATTGGGTCGTCTCCAAGCCACACGTCCCACATCTCTGTTCCATTCCCGCAGTGTGGGTGGAGGTCTAGGAGGAAGAGGAGAGGAGGGGAGTGGTGCAGGAGGTGGAGGGTTTCTTGGTTTGGGCTCAAGACAGGATGAGGAGAGCAGAGGGGTGCTAGAGGGAGAAGGGGAGGAGGAAGAAGGACAGGGAAATGAGGAGGCTGGGGAGGTGGAGAGAGAAAGACAAGAAGCAGAAGCAGAGCAGCCAGAAGATAGCAACAGAGAGGAAGGGAGAGAGGGTGAAAGGGATCGACCTCCTGCATATCAGGATGCTTTTTTCTTCCCCGTCTTAATAGTGCATGGAGAGGAGAGTTGTCACTCAGGAGAGGACATCTCTTAAACGACAGGAGCGACTCACCAAAAAGTAGAAAAAGGGAGGATAACTATATAAAGATAGCAGTAGCACTGTTTTACAAATGAGGGATAAAGGACAGTAGGAGCTTATAGCCTTGATTGTCATGTAGGAAAGCTATGTAAAGTAGATTGGAAAATATGACTCATTATATCTATGCAAGATTGAGAGAAGTCAGGTAAAATAAACGACGGATACTCAAGAGGTTCTTTCTTCATTTGTCAAATTCCAAAAGGAAGTATATTACAGAAGGATGAAGACCAAGAAAGAAAGAAACAAACAAATAAAATCTCTCTGTACATTTTCCAAAGTAAATACATCAAAGAAGTCGTAGATCATACTACAATCATTTCTATTTCTGGTTTTCCAGGATCATGTAACTACAATAACAGACATACTGTATAATCTTCAGGTGCAACAGAATCGCCATAACTGCAGCCTTGGAACCCAAATGGATCACAGTCTTCTGTAAGACACCCCACTTGTGCATGTAACTTAACGTTACCTCAGCCAATGTGCTAACAACAGACTTGCAATGACCGTGTTTTCCATTTTTCAGCAATGGAAGCACCATAACCCTGTTTTCTGACCTCCATCTATCTATCCAGCTGAGTCTGGTCTTAGCACCCTCACCTTCTCTAGCTTTGCATGCTGTTTGCTTAGGCTTGTTCGGAGCAAGTTGATTTTGGGAGGTAGCGATCTTTTGAACATGTTTTGGAGCTTTGGCTCCTTTAGGAAGGAGTGGTTCATCTCTGTTGTACAGTTTGGACCATGACTACTTCTTTAAAATAAGACGGTTATATTCTGGACATTAAATGGTCCAGTACTTAGTTGATATAAGAAGCATAACAATGTGTAGAGTGTTCTCTATACTGGAAGCTTTATTACATCACTTTGTTAAAGTGAAGCACATTATGTTTTGGGTACATTTGCTATATTAGTAAATTTATTTGTTCTGTAGTGTATCACCGGTTTTGCCTCATGAAGTGCTTTGCTCAGCTACTATGCCTCACGTAGACACCTTGTTTTATGGTGCAACCATACAACACATTGCCTTCCATCATAGTCTCTGTATTTGTCTCTCATATTGTGACACATGAGCATGAACCAGCTAATCATTAATGAAAATGGTTAGTGTGCCAAGAAACACTCACTGATTGCTAATAATCGTACATATCAGTGGCCACAGTCGATACCCATTTTGTATATAGGACACACTTTTCCCAAACAATTTTTTATTTTTGCACAAATGCTCATAAAGCCATATTTCCAGTCACTCAGTCATACATGCTATATTTGTTTTGAGTGTTTATGTTCCTATGTATATTTCTGTATTTAGTGCTTGTCGAACTCAAACCAATACTACAGTTGCAATACGTCACTTCTCAAGCGCTATTGTTTATCATAGGATAAGCAAAATTATTCTATCCGCATTCACTGGATATAAGCAATCGTGCGCTCTGATTGGCTACTCTGCTACTAGGATATCAGCTCATATACCATAAGTAGAGAAAAACAAAATGGCGGAGCGTGTTGCTGAACCAACTGATGACAAAATAAAAACTCTACTCTAAAACAAAACCCCAAAATTGGTATCAAGTATTCAAAAGAAACATCCATCCATTATCCGTAATCGCTTATCCTGTGCAGGGTCACAGTCAAGCTGGAGCCTATCCCAGCTGACTATGGGTGAGAGGTGGGGTACACCCTGGACAAGTTGCCAGATCATCGCAGGTCAAAAGAAACAGAAATGGCTAAAAAAAATTTTTATTTTTTTTTCTTTTCCCCAATAGTTCCTGTTCCACACTCCAGCCCAGTTGGTGGCGGTAATGTACCTTTAAGTTGGTTTGCCAACCGCCAAAAAAGCAACAAAAATATGGATTAAAAGTATTTGATGGTAAGAATGTATCTTTTTTTATTTTTCAAGAATTATTATTATAACATTTTTCACAAATTGCTACTGTCATTTCTCCAGTTTGTTTACATTCTAAGCAGAAATGATTTTGTCAGACGTTTTGTATAAAGTTTTTATTTATCAAATTTGCAAAAATTAAAAATGCTCTGTGAAATGCTCTGTTTCATTCTATCCAGTGAATGTGGATAGAATGAAACAGTTATTCCACTCAATCTCATCGTACATGGCTTATAGCTAACTCAGTGCGACGCTCCTTGCTGGTTATCAGCTCACGTAAGACTAGATTTCGTGGAATAATTGTTAATTATATCTGGGTGCTCCAGTTTCCTCCCACAGTCAAAAGACATGCTGATTAGATCAACTGGCTACTCTAAATTGCCTGTAAGTGTGAGTCTGAATGGCTGTTTGTCTCTGTATTAGTTCTGCGATATATTGGCCACCTGCCCAGGGTGTACCCTGCCTCTTACCCAAAGTCAGCTGGGATTGATTCCAGCTTCCCCCTGCGACCCTGACAGATAAGTGTTATAGGTGGGTTGCATCTGATGTCACATCTGCTTCATTAGAAATGCAAGACATGAAGTGGTGGTCAGCTGAGCTCACTGTTCATAAAGCGTTACTGTCACTGGGGCTTCCTGCTAGTCGTTAAAATACCCTATGCTTGCATTGTTTTGTGCTGTTTGAATTGATGAAACCATGCAACTGATAAAAGTTTCTTCCGGGTTCCTTGTGAAGTGATAAAGGGTGAAAGAGCAAAGGATTTTCGCAAAAGATGACGATAAAGGTGGCACTTGAACCTTTCGCAGCAATGGAAGGGAGCCGAGTCGAAGAATGCTCAAGTTTGCAGTGATCACTTTGTGAAAGGTTTATAAATTCCTCTGATTTATTTTGTTTGAATTCGCAAATTCTCACCATTTTCCGTTATTTCGTGATGTTTTGATGCTCAGGAGACGCTTGAGTCCTCAAATGTGTTTTTGTTTACTGTTTGATTGTGGTCACTATTTTGTTGATGTATAGAATAAAGAGCTGCGTATTTTGGTGTATAACCCTGACTGAGTTGGTCTATTCAGAAAAGTTTTCAATAGTCTTTTTTTTTCCCTCTTTCACTTTGATAAAGATTGTTTTTCCCACCTTTGCCACAAAACATTGTTGATTTTTGGGCTTCTCTACAAGTTACATGTTGGCCTTTCTACCTTTGGTACAAATGGGAATTGTGTATCTTGCACTGATTAGCTTTTTCTCACCTCAGAGAATGGCGAAGCATGATACTTTGACCCTGCGGACACAGTGTGAGATTTGTTAGCCTGTTTCCGGACACTTCTTCGCAGCACTAATTAGGCTCCAGTAGTGGTGGTCTTGCTTCCATGACTTGGTCATTGCAAATTGCTTACACCTCCAGCAGCTTCATACATTTGTCATGATATTTCACACAGTGGGGTTTGTGAAGCCCAGTGGCTCTGTAGAGATTCCATCTGGTGCTTGTCTTCATTGTGCAGTCCATTTTCAAGTGTTTTTTTTTTATTTTATCTTGGTTCAGTAGGGAGACCGCAGTGACTACAACCAGTCGTGAACATCCAAAACTCTTTCAAGTGGGAATAATTAAAGGAACATGGAAAAAAAAAATACCATCCAGTTGGTCCAATTTTGATGCTCAGATTAAATCTTCGAGTCTAATTGCTTCAAATTCTAACATGGCTCCTAGTGTATGAGAAATACTGTATTACTACAAAAAAGCTCTTGCCTCATAATTGTCCTCTAGAGAATATACTTTAAAAACCTTCACTTTCCCAGTACAGGCTTCTCACAGAACAGGTAAATTTAGTTGAGTAAAAAAGTAGAAGACTTGAAGGACTTTTAAAACTTGAGTTTTCTTCTCAGGAAGTCTTTGCTAATGGTTCATGCAAATCAAATAATTCTGAAACACATTTTATTTGATAAAAAGCATTAACACCTCATTACCAATGTCTTACTCCAAAGTACTTTTTCACTACAATATTTCTTTCTGTCTTCCTCATGGTTGAGGGTCAGCGATCCAGGAAGCCAACAATAAGCTTCCATGAATTCTCTTGGGTGCTTATAGCACACCAGAGGGACCCAAACCCTCATCTGGTAGTGGGTACACATACACACCCGAGTGTTTCTGTGAATACTGAGAAATTTGGGGTGGGCAATTTGGCGAAAATGAAGTCTGTTGGGTTCTGGTACAAATACTTCCAAATGATAGTATCACATCCCAAGTGAAAGGTGCACAGCAGAGCTGCACTCAAATGCTTTAATGCTTTTCAGTATACAACACGAATCACATACAGCATTTTATGAGATGCCAACTATGTGACATACTGTATAGACCAGCTACTATCTGTTCCCATAATACAATCCTGGTGGCTGTATTCCTTAAGTATTTTTGATCAAATGGCTTGTTGTCGAGAATTTGGCTTCATCAGTAGACATTATTGGTGGAATTGTAGCCTGCACTGCAGTATCCATCAGAATTGGCAATGCAAATCTACCTTAAATTAAATGTCACATAGTTGACGTCATATTTGGTGGCTGTATTCCTTAAGTATTTTGTATAAATGACAGAAAATACTAACATATAACTTTTTATCTTGATTTGGGACTAAATGTAATCAAAATATTTAAGCTAATAATAACTACGCTAGGCCTGTTACTTTTTGTGTACGCCCGCTTTTAAAGGGGAACTGAAGGCAATTTTTTTTATTATCAAAATTCTATTTATTTCATTTTATTAAATACAGGAATGCATTTGTGATAGCTATTTTGTCACTGCTATAGCAAGTTATGAGTGTTTGAAATATGCTCTGTAATATATCAGTCCATATGTCA
>JAOBAM010000026.1:58250116-58261071 GCA_025212355.1 Notarius kessleri
TCCTGCAGCAGAACTTGAAAAATGTGACAAATAATATCTTGAAACTTGGTATATAGTTGGTATATAGGGTGGGGGATCTAGATGACTCTGTCTTCTTGTTTTTCATTTCAGATGGACAGTAAATAAAGAGTCCAGTGTTCCCATGGAGTGTACCAAAATGAAACTACTACTAATAATAATAACAACAACAAAAGGAAAGTGGTCACGATGGAGACCACCCGTAATAGCACCCTGCTGCATAAACCACCTGCACCCTATATAGTAAGCACTGAATCTTTTATTTTCCTGTCTCTTTAATTTTTAAAACATCATGATTCTGTTCTTGTGTAGTATGTTAAGATTAGTGTGCAGTATTTACATTTATATATTTGCCATTTTTGTGACTTTTTACAGTATAAAATGAAGTACATACATAAATTACTTTATTTTTTGTTTATTACATTTTGTTTTCATCTATGTTAAATCAAATAAATGCTTTATGCAGAGAAAGCAATGATGCCAAACAAAACTAAAAGAAATAAATCAGAAATAAAATAATTCTTCCATTTTGTGATATTTTGTATCAACACTGAAAAGTGCACATGACGAGGGGTGTGAACTTTTTAAAGCTGCTTTAAAAACATCATTAATTTGGGATTAGCATTGCGTCTCAGAGCTCCAGGGTTCCTTTTTTTTTTTGCTGCTGTTTTTTTTTTTCTTCCTAGTGTCCGTAGAGTTTTGCATGTTCTCTCCACGTTTGTGTAGCTATTGTGTCTTTTAGAATAATCCATGTTATAATCTCATTGTTTCACAAGCTGTCTTGAATCTCCTGTGGTATTCCCATCCACTGAGCTGCTTATGAAGGGGGCGATCCCTGTGAGTGAGAGGTCTGGCTTCTCATATGCAGTAGGGACATTAACAACTTCAAAATACCTCAGATTGTGGCAGACCTTAAGACCCCTGTGGTTCAGGGGTTTGTTCGAGTGCTTGAATATTTCATGTCGCAGTCTGCAAAGCCAGAGGGGAAAAACAGTTCACAGAACATTGGGTCATGTTTCACCATAGTGGAATGGTGACCTGCATTTTAAAGACTAAGAAATAAGCTCACCGCTTCCCACATTCAGGATAAAAAAAGGTGTTAATCTCTTCCCTGATGTGTTGGTCGCTGGAGCTTGGCAATGGAGATCTCATGTTGGAGGGAGAATCCAACTGCAAAGACACTAAAGCTTCAGTTAAGGTCATATGCACAGAATCACACCCTACCATGTTACTGATGACATATGATAATAAAATATATTTAAATTCCCATACATTTATGTTTAGTCTTCTGAGCATCCTATATTATTAGTATCACAGGTACCTCACTGTTTGTGTCCTCAGCTTTTGCAGAACTGGGATCATCTAATGGAATTGTCTTGCCATCAAGCATGGCATGTGCAGGCATGCTCAGAGGATCTACAAGAATCTCATAAGGGACAGAAGGGTGCTGCCATGATGATGCAGTGTGGAGGCTCCATTGATCAGGCTGCCCAAAGGTTCCTGTTGTGTTTACATATAGTACATATCACATACATACATGCATCCATCCATCCATCCATCCATCATTTCCCAGCTTGGGATCAATAAAGTAAATCAATCAATCTATCTATCTATATTGCTTCCCAATGACGAATCACCATTGTTGCCCAATGACCATTGTTTCCCACTGACCAATAACTGCTCACCACTGTCTCACAATAACCAATCACCAATGCTTTCCAATGCCCAGTCACTAATCACCATTGTTCCCAACAGCCAATCACTGACTACCATTTTCCTCAACAAGTTACCAAACGCCATTGTTGCCCAATGAACAATCACCACTATTTCCCAATTACCAATAACTGCTCACCATTTTCCCCCTCACGATCAGTCACTGATCACCATTGTTTTCCAACAACCAATCACCATTGTTGCCCAATGACCAACGACCATTGCTTCCCAATGACTGATCACCATTGCTTCCCAATGACCAATCACCGCTCACCGTTATCTCCCAATGACCAAGCACTCATCACCATTTTTCCCAACAACCAGTAACCGATCACTATTGTTTCCAATGCCCAGTCACTAATCACCATTGTTCCCAACAGCCAATAACTGACTACCATTTTCCTCAACAACTAATCACAGATCACCATTGTTTGTTCACTTGCACACGTCTCTGTTCTTTATTTTAATTAGTTACTTCATCCGTAAACATTTCTGCAATGTCTATTTCCTGCCTATTCACTACCATTGCTTAATTTTGTTTGTGTCCTGGATATCATTACACTGTCAGTAAATACATGAAGAGTTGGTTTGTGGTGCTGTTACCAAATACGTCTTTCTGTAGGAAACATGTTGTCTGTTATTTTCTATTCTGATAAAACTCTTTAAAAAAAATGCATTGTATTGTAAAATGTAAATTGTTTTGTAAAAATTGCACTGCATTGTGTGTGTCTATATATGTGGTTATCACTGTTGCCTTACAGTAAGAAGGTTCTGGATTTGAACCTCGCGGCCAACAAGGGCCTTTCTGTGAGGAGCTTGCATGTCCGCCCCGTGCCTGCGTGGGTTTCCTTCCACAGTCCAAAGACGTGCAGGTTAGGTCAACTGGCTACTCTAAATCGCCCATAGGTGTGAATGGTCTCTGTGTTTGCCCTGCAACAGATTGGCGACCCGACCATGTTGTACCCCACCTCTCATTTGAAGTCAGCTGGGATTGGCTCCAGTTCCCCCATGACCCTGATGGATAAGCAGTCTAGATAATGAATGGATGGATGGATAGATAAGACATGCAAATCCTACACAGTGTTTAGAAACTAGTGCATGCCTCCATAAAGCTTATTTTGGAATATTGTAATGTTTTGCTGGCTGGTTTCCCAGCTGAGTAAATTTCCTCTCAGCATTGAATGCAACACTGAAAACATAAATTGTAATTACAATATGCAATTCATATAGTCATACATTCCAGATGTACACTTCAGATGTCAGTGTTGAAAATTGTTTTTCACACATTCATTTTGTATTTTCCATCTCACTTAATGGAAGCTCAGATTTGGCATGTGGCATTGCCAGTTTGTAACTGAATTACTTCAAACATTTTGTGTCGGTCCTGACCTCTGATCCATAAATGTAGCATGAAAATTCTAAATGTGCATGAATAATAATCATAACATGATAATTATAAGACATAAATTAGGATTTGCACTATGAACACTTTACTCACGAACCCTAAAGTGTAATTGCAGTTGGAGATTTATGAATCTGACGATAGATTTGTGAGTCATAAAATACAAGCTCATTGTTGCCTTTACATAAATTATGTTTACAGGAAAATACACTATATGGCCAAGAATTTGGAGCCAAATGACCATCAAAATCACATGTGTTTGTTGAACATCTCTTTCAAGATTTGCCCCCCCCCTTGCTGTTATTATATCCTCCACACCTCTAGGAAGGTTTTTCACTCGTTTTTGGAACGTGGCTGTAGGGATTTATACTCATTCAGCCAGAGGTCAGGTGAGGAGGCCTGGGGTGTAGTTGGTGTTCCTGTTCAACCCAAAGGTTTTCAGTGGGGTTGAGGTCAGGTCTTCTACATCAGTCTAGGCAAACTGTGTCTTCATGGAGCTTGCTTTGTGCACAGGGGCATTGTCCTGCTTGAACATGTTTGGGCCTTTAGTTCCATCTATCCATCCATAACCACTTAACCTGTGCAGGGTCACAGGCAAGCTGGAGCCTATCCCAGCTGACTATGGGTGAGAGGCAGGGTACACCCTGGACAAGTTGCCAAATCATTGCAGGGCTGACACATAGAGACAAACAATCATTCACACTCATGGTCAATTTAGAGCCACCAATTCACCTAACCTGCATATCTTTGGACTGTGGGGGAAACTGGAGGAAACCCATGCAGACACAGAGAGAACATGCATACTCCACACAAAACAGCCCCTGTCAGCCACTGGGCTTGAACCCAGAACCTTCTTGCTGTGAGGCGACAGTGCTAGCCACTGTGCCACCCTTGCTTAAATGTGTGGAATAATATTTTTGTATATTTATTAAAGCCAGTAACCTTTTTATTCCTGATCTTTCCACTGGCAAAACATATTCCAAGTCCATGTTGAAATTATTTATAGGAATAGCTATTTTTGAGTTATTGAGGTTTGGATTAGTCACACAACTATAACAACTCAATGATAATAATGGTTACGATTTCCACCATTGTAACAACATTCAAAAGTTATATACACACCATGGCTATGCTACACAGACTCCTTTGGGTCTTGGGACCCCACATTGAGAAACCACTGGTCTAAATTATGAGGATGAAACCACAAATGTATTATGGGCATTCTTGTGGTGTTTATGGCAGTGTACTGTCAGCAAACTTTGTTCACAGCTGGCTTTACTGTGATGAATAATCCACTTGTTTATATTTGTTTTGAAACTGAGGTTATGAGTTAGTTAACTCACTGATACTGTTAACACATTATTTTAAGATATTTAAATTGAGCAGGAAGTGTGGATGTATGAACAGGAAATGTGGGTCAAGGTTTAAAAATCAGCACCAATTAATTTTTAGGTTGTTTTGCCATATGTTTTTGTCATGACATTGAATTTATTTCAAGTACCATATAAGTAGACCTTATTATATGTTACTGAGTGTGAAAAAGATTATGGGGAGAGAATACAAGTGTGAGAGGGGGCAAGCAAGATGAAAAGAGTAAGAGAGATTGAGTGAGAGCCGAGTGTGCCTTGTATGGCTTTAGAAGACTTTCACAGAGCAGCATGTATGTTGCATTTTGTATGACTCAAGAGCTTTACTGCTTTGGCCTGTCTTTTCCACTCACATCATCAACCTGCTCAATGCATGCACCACTGCTTTATCTCTCAAAGAGAGAGAGAGAGAGAGAGTGAGTACATTTTAACCCACAGTAATAATCTGATCATTGTCTGATATCAGAAATTATTGGATTATTCAAAGTGGTCACATAGACACTACAATATCAAAATCAAATTATGAACATCACTTTTCAAAAAAAAATCTAATAAGCCCATCTGGATCTTGGTAAAAAAAAAAAAAAAAGCTCTTTATGGCCTCTATACCACAAAAGAAGTCATTATTTTCTTTTATTGGGGAAGCCATGGCTTAATGGTTAGAGAAGCAGCTTTGGGATTAAAAGGTTGCTGGTTCGATTCCTTGGACCAGCAGGAATGGCTTAAGTGCCCTTGAGCAAGACACCTAACCCAAGCTGCTCTGGGTATGTTGTATGTTGCTCTGGATAAGAGCATCTGCTAAATGCCAGTAATGTAATGATATTTTTTTTCGACATAGAGAACTGCATCGGAAGCAGTTAATACTACAGATTTAACTGAACACTTTATTATGCCCACAAAACAGATTCAAACCAGCTTGCCAATTCTATGCTGAGTTATTGCCTTATGGGGTTTATTAGCAGATTACAAAGTAACTATAAAGGTAAACCATGCTCCAGCAGGAAGGTGGTATATTGTTTAGTGTTAAGTGGACTTACACACTCTCCCACAGGAGATAATATTGTGTCGTACTATTCTGACATGCTCCAATGGGAAGTAAGAATATTGTATGATACTAATTGGCCTAAAACACTCTCTGATTGGAAGCAAGAATATTGTATAGAAGTCAGCGGACTAAAACACGACACTACAAGAAGTAAGAATATTACGTAGCACTAATTGGATTAAAATACACTCCTATAGGATGTAAGAATATTGTGTAACACTAATCGGACTAAAAACACATTCTCACACTTAGACCTAGTCAAGAGTTTTTCTTCTATGGGGAAAGATTCTTTTAGAGTGAGAAGCACATGAATGACTGCACCATATTCGTGTGTGTGTGTGTGTGTGTGTGTGAACTTAATGCACTTTTAATGAGACTGGCTTTGCTGCCTCAGGCAGAATAGCGACAAGGCCCATCTCCCTGTCTGACAGGGTGCAGAGTGAGCTATGAATTATTGCTCATTAAAGCAATGAATTACTCTCCTCCTCTCTCTGCAACATTTATTGGACAAAGGTGGAATTTCAGGCTAAAGATGACACAGTGGATGAATAAAAAAGGAGGAAAGCAGAGAAGTAAAGAGAGAGAAAGTGGGGTGTCAATAAAGAATACCTTAAACTATTCATGCCATTGCCACACTGAACCCTCACTGGAATGTGACTCTTGCAGGCATCCATCATATTTAACAGCCAAAACAAATACTCAAAGGAATTCATGATAACTCAAAAAGAGTTTTCTTACAAATTCTCAGTAACGATGGCAGCCACAGGATGCAGCTTTTCCAATCTGTTGTCTGGTAAATTGAGCTATGAGTAAGGAAGAGTGCTGGATAAATATTAGATGTCCTTCTTTAATTGAGTCGTTGATGTAGTGTTACATGTGTGACTCAGAAGAGAGAGAAAAGAAAGAGAGAAAAAGAGAGAGAGAGATGGTGTATTTCACCTAAAGGAGCCCATGAGGTGTTTTTAGCTACCAATGCTGTAAAAGCTTTCAAGCTGCCAGCCCCACTGTGAGACATGATCAATATTGCAGAGGAGCACATCTCTGAATGTACTTATTGCTCCAGTCTTTCATCAGATCAGTATATAGTTTAGTCTGAATTGTAAGTCATAGAAAGAAAATAATATTTTATGACATGGAATAAATCTTAGATTGAGAGTAAATCACAGTGCCAGTAGGATTATGTATTAAAAATGTAAAATATAGTGTTAAATTGTGTCTTGTCCATGTTCTTTCAAAATTTAAAATAAGCATTCCCTTATTTCCACACGTTTCTAATAACATCAACAAAAATATTAACACACTACTGGAACTTTTCCCCTTATTGAACATTTCCTCCTCCTGAAAATTTGCATTCATAGAAACATAGTCCAGTTTGTTAAACAATTCAGGAATGAAATATTTGCATGACTCCTCTGTGATCGAATTATTCCTCCATTTACAATTATGACACCTTGGGGATATTTACACACAGTCTACACAATCTACCCTGGCATGTATTGGGATGTGAAAGGAAACTGCTACATGAAAATGAACAAAGAGAACCCCAGACCCTGGAGCTGTGAGGCAGCAATGCTACCCTCTGTGCCACTGTGCCACCCTATTGAACTATTACATATATGAATTAAGGCCCGGTCCCACAATACCGATAACAGTAACTATAAATAAATCGGTCTGCTGCAGTTTATGTGGTTGGTGCTCACACCAGACCGATAACGATACCTATAGTCAGGCCTGGGTTTATCCGTATCGTTGAGATTGCTTCTGGAGCCATTTTCCCAGACCTGGACCTGATCCAATAAAACATCTGACCAATCAGGTCATTGTTTACATGTGATACTGTCTGAGCACATGTTATTTTTCCCCGGGCATCTTTATACATCCTTGTTGCATCATGAAGTCACGAAATATGGATTCACAGAAAATAAAAAAATATAATCCAAAGCACGGATCTTTTATTCACAGATATGTGATTATTTTCTGTGAAATATAAATTGTAAATTAATAAAGTAAACATATAAAGATATGCAGGGAAGATATTTTAATTCTGAATTTCGGCAGTCCAAACATTTGTTTTAGACTAGTTAATTTTTTTATCCGTGACGCATCATCCGTGTGAAATCAGTAACCAGTCTGTAATATACTGAAATATCCGTGATGAATCCGTATTAAAATCCGTAACCACTCCGTATTTTGTCTCATTTTTTAAAAAATTATATTTCCGTAATCCGTGATCTATCCATATTATATCAACCACTGGAGTGTGTGCATGGGTTGTTTTGAAGTCCAAGCTGTACAGTACGACCCGGAATAATGTGCTACTATGTTGAAAAAACTTCCATGAGTATTCCTAAGTTGCATGCATTTATTTCCCTGAGTGTCAGGACCAAGCGATATTATAGTCGAGATTATAGTTGTGGTGTTTCTGCTCCAGACTGGAACTAAATTCAGGCAGAGGGACAGTCAGAGTTGGAGTTACAGGTAGGGTTAGAGTTAATGGTGTTGTAGGACCGGGGCCCTTAGGTTGCATGCAAATTAACTGGCCAAGGTAATAGGAGCATTTGCTCATTCATTCATTTTCACACACAACAACATCTCTAGGCTTTACAAAATATTAAACAACAACAAAAAAAACAAAACCCACATCATTGAGTACCGTTTGAATATTGGATAAACCTCACCTGTTCTTTTTCCAATCTTCACCCAAACTATCCAGTTTTGGGATGAGCGTGTGCCCAATGTAGCCACAAATTCTTGTTCTTGGCTGACGTGAGTGGAATCCAGTGTTACTGAGATGCTTTTCTGCTCAGCATGGTTGTAAAGAGTAGTTATTTGTGTTAACATAGCCTTCCTTCCTGCAAGCTTGAACCAGAGCTTGGCCATTCTCCTGCGAGCTTGGTGTTTCTTCTCACAGAGCTGCCTCTCACTGGACATTTTTTTTGTTTTTCGCACCATATATTTAGTATATATTGAACAATACAAACATGAGATGATGAAGATGATTCAGACCAAGAGTCCACCAGAATATTTTTATGACTAAAATTAGCAGTTACATTAATGCAAGTGGAGAAGGCTTTGTGCCTGAGGGAAGGATGGCCATGAATCAAGAGTCATTTCATGTGTTTGTGTAAAGGGTCATTTAATTTACGAGCCCACTACTGGCTCATGCACTTAGCTCTACTTATCCAATGTTTACAAGGTCCTCTAGAATTATTGGCCTCCTTCATGAAAATGAGCAAAAAGCATCATAATAAAAGACTAACAGACTGTATGTATGTATGTATGTATGTATGTATGTATGTATGTATGATTGATATTTTGAGTGAGATTAAACATATGAGTCTGTTGTATTGTGTTTCTTAAGACAATATTTTTTCATACACAAATTTTCCTGAAGTAGGATCATTTTTTTTTCTATAAAAACATACAGAATTACAACACTCATATAACAACTTAGAGAAAACTTAGTCCATGCAAAACAGTTCAAGATCGCAGGTATTTTAAGTTTGGATTTTAATTGCTCTTTAATTCAGACCAAATTGTAGATCTGGACGTTTGTTGGTGTCATTAAATTGTTGAAAAGTTGATCAATGGGCTTAGCCTCCTGGCAGAGGAGATCAGATTTCAGGCTAGACATCCAACCATCCAGGTTCCCAGAGGAATTCACAAGACCATCAATCTTCACAAGAGCCTCTGGACCATGAGAAACTAAATGGCATAAAATGTTCAGTGATTTGGTTATAGGACCCAAAATCTGGTCTCGAGACATTTTCTATGTTGACGTTGACTCCTCTTGGATTTATTAGCATTTTTATTTGGACTTCTCTTGGTTTTGGGCATTGGTCTCACTAAATATGGTCTTGGTCTCATTTTTTTGGAAAAATAAATAAATGTTCAAACTGAGGTTGTACAAGCCAGTATGTACTTAGCGGCAGTCCCAAGGCTAGATAGATTGGGGAGGGTTGCGTCAGGAAGGGCATCCGGTCTTAAAACCTATGCTAAATCAAATACGTGGATCATAAATTGGGAAGGATGATCCACTGTGGTGACACCTAATGGGAGGAGCTGAAAGAAGAAGAAATAAATAAATGTTCCTGTTGTCTTTTTATTTTTCATGCACAAAGTTTGATAAGAAGTAAATTTTTCTTCTAGAAAACAGCCGAATCATTGGTGCAATGCATGAATGAAGCATGCAGTAGTAAAAGTAAATGTTTATCCTCAAAAAGGATGAGATGGATTTTGGTCTCAATCTCAATTCAGTCTCACTTTCATTTGGTCTCGATCTTGATTCGGTCTCACTTTTATTTGGTCTCGATCTTGATTTGGTCCCACTTTTATTTGGTCTTGACCTTGATTCAGTCTCACTTTCATTTGGTTTTGATCTTGATTCAGTCTCACTTTCATTTGGTTTTGATCTTGATTCGGTCTCACTTTCATTTGGTCTCGACCTTGATTCGGTCTCACTTTTATTTGGTCTCGATCTTGATTCGGTCTCACTTTCATTTGGTCTCGATCTTGATTCGGTCTCACTTTCATTTGGTCTCAACCTTGATTCCGTCTCACTTTCATTTGGTCTCGATCTTGATTCCGTCTCACTTTCATTTGGTCTCGATCTTGAGACAATCTCGATCAGTGGATTGGTGTGTGTGAAAAGTTTCATCTGACCACAGCACATAATTCCACGCAGACCTTTTCAAGGAGCTTATAGTTATCAAGTTGGTCGGTGGTGTGAAATACTTCAGTCTGAAACTCACGAAACCAAAAATTAATAAAATACAATTTGGACCTTGTGATCTTTGAGGTAATTTTTATTGCTTATTTAAATTTTAAGAATAAAAGTTTTTTCAGGGTAGCATCAAGGTTTTCTTACAGCTCCAGAGTGCCCTGTTCTATGTCCACACCTTGCACTCAGTGTCGCCAGGATGGGCTCCAGATCCACCATGACCCTGAACAGAATAAAACGTTGAATGAAAATGAATGAATAAATGAAGAATTAAAAGTAAAAAAGTATGTTAATAATTTTACTACATAGGTATGTTTTTAATTCTGAGAAAAATACTATTATTAAACAAGAATTATTTTAAATCTAAGATAAGATAAATGTTATTCATCCCTCGGTGGGGAAATTTACATTTCAGCAACTCACAGATAGAAAAAAGAGTCAGGAATAAACAGTAACAACAAATAGAGTGCAATAAAAGTATAAAAAACTACAGAAAAATATATACCTACAGTGGGGAGAACAAGTATTTGATAGGCTGCCCATTTTGCTGGTTTTCACACTTGCAAAGCATGTAGAAGTCTGTAATTTTTATCATAGGTGCTCTTCAAGTGTAAGTGACGGAATCTAAAAACAAAATCCAGAAAATCACACTGAATGATTTTTAAATAATTAATTTGCATTTTATTGCAG
>JAOBAM010000026.1:62352327-62362568 GCA_025212355.1 Notarius kessleri
GGCCACGGGGCTCGAACCCGGACCTTCTTGCTGTGAGGCGACAGCGCTAACCACTACACCACCGTGCCGCCGGCTTCAGACCATTCTAAGTCTTTTTCCTATGATTGTTCTTGGTGCTATTGCACCAAATTCTGCAGAATCCAAAAAAGAAAAAAAAAAAAATCACCTTGACATTTATTACAAGTGAATCATGAATCATCTGATTAACCTATTTGTTTCCAAAAGACAGGCCTTAACTTGTAATTTTTGATCTCAGCCCAGAAAAAAAAAAAATTAAAGAACACGCCAGCTCAAATAGGAAATTCCTTCTTTGGAATGTAGGATGATGGTCTCCTCAACTTCCAATTTCAGCAAGTGACATCGAATCAACATGGCTGCTCGCAGAGTACCACTTTTTGTCTTCTTTGCAACTCGAATGCAGAGATGTCAAAAATAACGCAATTACAAGTCCGAACTTCCCGTTTCTGAGGTAAATTGAATTCAGTGTCGCCCCATTTCATTTCCAGCAGTTGTTTCAGTGACCGTGACATCACTCTCGGCCAATGTTTTGCAGTGCTGTTTAACGCTATACATATATAGTCTCTCAAATACTAAAAGTAGTTTTACACCACAATGTAAATAAATAAATAAATTAAAAAAAACAAGTTTGATTGAATTTCTTGTTATATGGGTAACTTCTCAGAGGTTCCTAAGTTCCCACCGCCAGCACACAGCTCCTCTGAGCACAGTCCTTTCAGCACTTATTGAGTAAAATAAAAACATGAAGGTTACAGTCAGTCATATGCATTGTGGCTTGAAAGCCAGTGTGGAAAAGACACATAATAGCACACAAAAAGCGGTGACAAGCTAGAAAAAAAGGGAACTCTCGTTTTGTCAGGGTTATAAAAACATACTGATGTGCATCAGGGATTGCTGAAAGAGTGAGCTTAGTGTTGAAGATTATTCAAAAATAAAACGTACACTGGCACACTAATTGTCCTGAATGCTGGAATAAAGGTTGTTTAAAAGACCAGCCACGGAGAAGGAGAAAGACATAGTGACACATGGGCATTTCGTAATGTTATCTTTGGATGATGAAATGAAATTGAAGCAAAAAAAAAACAAAAAAACGCAAGACCGATGATGTCTCTATTTCACCGAATGTCTTACTGACTGTAAACAGGGCCTGTTCATGTCTTTTTCTTTTTAGAAAAATAAAACTTTGATATTAAAATAAACGTCGTTCATTAGACTTCTGCTCTCCTGTAGGCAATGTGCGATAAAAAATGACTTCATGACGTTAATCGACGACGATTCTATTCAGACCTTTTCGTGCTGTAAAAGAGCAAACCGCTGACGCTCTTGTGTATCAAAAAGTTATGAATGGAATGGGAAACCATAGCCTAAAGGTTAGAGAAGCAGCTTTGGGACCAAAAGGTTGCTGGTTCGATTCCCTGGACCAGGAGGAATGGCTGAAGTGCCCTTGAGCAAGGCACCTTGACCTTTGGCCACCAACATCTAATCAGCTCATCTTTGAATCCAATTGAACATTTCTACCAAATTTAAAGAAATTCCCTCGAGGCGTTCTTGAAATATTGCATTCATGAGAATGGGACAAACATGCTGGAAGCCATGGCCTAATGGTTAGAGAAGCAGATTTGGGATCAAAAGGTTTGATTCCCTAGATCAGCAGGAATGGCTGAAGTGCCCTTGAGCAAGGCACCTTGACCTTTGACCACCAACATCTAATCAGTTCATTTTTGAGTCCAATTGAATATTTCTACTAAATTTTAAGAAATTCTGCTCAAGGCATTCTTGAAATATTGCATTCATGAAGAATGGTACATGCAGGACAAACATGGCAGAAGCCATGGACTAATGGTTAGAGAAGCAACTTTGGGACCAAAAGGTCACTGGTTCGATTCCCTGGACCAGGAGGAATGGCTGAAGTGCCCTTGAGCAAGGTACCTTGACCTTTGACCACCAACATCTAAATCAACTCATCTTTGAGTCCAATTGAACATTTCTAGCAAAGTTAAAGAAATTCCCTCAAGGCGTTCTTGAAATACTACATTCATAAGAATGGGAAATATGGGACAAACATGGTGGAAGCCATGGTCTATAATGGTTAGAGAAGCAGATTTGGGATCAAAAGATTTGATTCCCTAGATCAGCAGGAATGGCTGAAGTGCCTTTGAGCAAGGCACCTTGACCTCTGACCACCACCAACATCTAATCAGCTCATCTTTGAGCGCAATTGAACATTTCCACTAAATTTAAAGAAAGTCCCTCAAGGCGTTCTTGAAATATTGCATTCATGAGAATGGGAAATATGGGACATACAAGGCGGAAGCCATGGTCTAATGGTAGAGAAGCAGCTTTGGGACCAAAATGTTAAATTCCCTAGATCAGCAGGAATGGCTGAAGTACCTTTGAGCAAGGGACCTTGACCTCTGACCACCACCAACATCTAGTTAGCTCATCTTTGAGTCCAATTGAACGTTTCTACCATATTTAAAGAAATTCCCTCAAGGCGTTCTTGAAATATTGCATTCATGAGAATGGGACAAACATGGTGGAAGCCATGGCCTAATGGTTAGAGAAGCTGCTTTGGGACCAAAAGGTCAATAGTTCAATTCCCTGTACCAGGAGGAATGGGAATGGCTGAAACGCCCTTGAACAAGGCACCTTGGACTTTGACCATCACCAACATCTAATCAGCTCATCTTTGAGTCCAATTGAACATTTCTACCAAATTTGAAGAAAGTCCCTAAAGGCATTCTTGAAATATTGCATTCATGAGAATGGGAAATATGGGACATACATGGTGGAAGCCATGGCCTAATGGTTAGAGAAGCAGATTTGGGACCAAAAGGTTCAGTTCCCTAGACCAGCAGGAATGGCTGAAGTGCCCTTGAGCAAGGCACTTAATCCCCAACTGCTCCTCAGGCTGCTGTGGGTATGCTGGACATCGCTCTGGATAAGAGCGTCTGCTAAATGCTTGTAATGTAATGTAATATATTTGGCCAAGGGCTCGAAGCTAACCTCTGTGATGAGGAAGGGCAACTTAGTGCTTTGGAAAGAAGCAGAAGACAACAAGACTTGGTCGAGAGCTTGTACTGAAATCCTTAGATGTGTTATAAAAGAAGTAAACATCAGATTCGATGTGACTACTGCTCATCCTCACACTAACTAATGGCATGACAGGATGAATGTGAGGAAAACTTAGCTTCACGAGCTCAAGTGACACTTCAGAAGACCATCCTTACAAGCCAAGTTCACATTTCTTAAGAAGAAAGCGGACAGAAAAATCATATGTTTAGGAAGCAAAGTTTGTTTAAGCTAAAAAAAAACAAAAACAAAAACCCCAACATTCTCAAATGATAAGCAAAGTAAATGAGACGTTTCTGGAATAATCCACGTTTCTCGCTCGTATCTCAATCTCTTGACGATGGTCGTGCTTGGGGGTTTCTCAAAACGCACCATTCAGATGGCAAAATCGTTATTTGACGCAGATGGATTTAAAAAAATGCTAGCACTGGTAACTTCTCAAGGGGACACTTGAGACATATGACTTTTTTTTTTTTTCTTTTCAGTTGGACTGCATTCTGACTGCTTTAGAAACAAAATGCAGTAGGCTGGTCACAGCGATACATACTTTTGTTTATAATATATATATATCTTTTTATCCACTCTGGAATACATGTATATATTGGCAGTGATCCCACAAGAAATTCAAAGGCAGACTTTCCGAACAGTCAAATCTGGCATCTTGCAGCTCGCTGTGTGCTTATTCCACTGTTGCAATGCAAAATTTAAAAAGAAGAGACATCAAGACCGACCTGGTGTGACCAGAGAGCGCGAGAAGACCTTTTTTTGTGACTCAGTGTGGCCGTATGGGAGAAAGTATTGCTTATGTTCTTTTTCCTCCTCCTATCTTTTTTTTTTTTTTTTAACCCCCCCATCCTGGTCCTGGTACATATTTAGCTCCATAGGAGCCCCCTCGAAAACTGTGCCTCTGTAGCAGCCAGGCTGTGTGACTCAGGATTTGGCTTCTTCTTGCTCAGCTTCAGCAGAAAGCTCGATGTCGGACAGGCTAACTTCCACTGGCAGGATGAGTGATGTGTCCGAGTCGCTGCTCAGAGGAGGCTGGTGCTCACCTGGAGGATAGGAGGAAAGCAGTCAATAGCAGGAAGGATGAAATCAGGCAAAAATCAACATAAATCAATCAATCAATCTCAATAATATCCATCCATGCATTATCTGTAGCCACTTATCCTGTTCTACAGGGTCGTGGAGAAGCTGGAGCCTATCCCAGCTGACTATGGGTGAGAGGCGGGGTACACCCTGGACAAGTCACCAGGTTATCACAGGGCTGACACACAGAGACAAACAACCATTCACACTCACATTCACACCCATCATCAATTTAGAGCCACCAATTAACCTAACCTGCATGTCTTTAGACCGTGGAGGAAACTGGAGCACCCGGAGGAATCCCACACAGACACGGGGAGAACATGCAAACTCCACACAGAAAGGCCCTCGCCAGCCCCTGTGCTCGAACTCAGGACCTTCTTGCTGTGAGGCGATAGTGCTAACCATTACACCACCATGCCGCCCGAAAATCGCATCTATTTGATTTATATCATAATTTATAATTCAGACACATCACATGATTAAAATATTCTCTTTATAGTTCAATAGCTGCATTGTGCAACTCATATAATGTATAATTTCACCATATTTGTGTCATACATTGCTCTACAAAAATCTCACCACTGCTTGATGGATCTGAAAGCATGATTATAATCATTATCAGCAGTTATTTTTAAAAGATTAGACTAGTCATGTTAGAGAAATAAAAAATCCCCCTGTCCTGAAGTTTGAAGATGGAAAGATACAGCTTTACCTCTGGCTGAGTTGTTACTGTAGAAACAATAACAGTAGAATTAGTGCATTAATATAAACCTGTGATCTTCCTTGCAACTGGAACAATTGTCAGAGCTGCTGTGATACAACACCTTTTGACTAATGACAGTTAAATATCTCACAGCATTGTAGTCGAGGAAATGCTATTTACCAACAGAGATAACAAACCATTACGCTACAGCAGTTCACTTTAATCATTCCCAAAGATCTGTTTACAGTCTTAACTTAATTTGTAAGAAATTGTTTGCCAGTAATGGTTGAAGCAATAAAGCAAGGGGGTTTAGATTGTGGAAGAAACATGAGAAGAGAGATTTTAGTTAATAATAACAATAACATAAAATGCATTGTTGTTTCTGAGTGTGTATTGGGGAAATTGTGTACACTCACATGCCAAAAGAATGAGTAATGTCCATCCTGTTTTGCTACTTTGAGCCCTGAATCTAGGAAATCTAATTTCATGGTTTCATGGTTTGTGGATTCATTTTTCAAGCAGTCAATGAATCCAAATGAAAGCCAAGGTTTAAACCGACTCATTTAACTTCTGTGGTGTGTTCACTACTTAAAAGTTAACCCCCTTTATTTTATCCATCCAAAATAACATGAGTTTAAATCTTCAAATGATCTAAATGATAAGCCCCATGCATGTGATGTCCTAAACATTGACTGGCACAGATCAAAGTGAAATATTCTTTAGAATAATGAACTTTAGCCAGGGAACTGTGGATATTTTATCCCAAATATGCCCTTGATGGCCATTTAGAATGGCTCTCTCCATCTGTCTCTCTTCTTATCTTCCTCAGAAGTGATGACATTACCATCCATCTTGAGAAAGTGCCAGTGACCTAAAAATAGAAGCTCCAGGCACAAATGGACACTGTCTCTATTGCTCTGTCTCCCTCTCTTTCCTTCACTGATTCCTCCTGATCAGTTAAGCGCTTGCATCCTTGTAAAAGCTGACTTTGATGAACTCTTGAAGGCACTGAGTGCATTATAATCTGCTCATTTGTCACGTCTGTAATTTTAGCAAAGCTTTTAGCTCAAAGCAGGAAAAAGAAAGTGTTTTCTATCTATCTATCTATCTATCTATCTCAAAAAATGGTTCCTCGGGGGTTCTTTGGAGAGAACTTGGAACTTTGCCAATAAATAAGTTTTTTTTGTTTGTTTTTTCCCGCTAAAAATGTGCTGTCACAAAGTTTTCCTTCCTGATAATAACATGCCAATCTGAAGATTTTTTTTTTTAAATCTCTGTCTTTTACTTTGCCTTTTTTGACTCATTCCTCAAGCCCTCTCTTGCCATGTGTGTGGTGGTCTGGGAAAACATTTCACATGGTGAATTTTTGACATTTTCTAATATGAGAAGTTATGGAAGCTGAAGACTTTTCTACATTTTGGAGTCTGGTTACCCTTGAAGTGAAAACTGAATTCCAGATTCCAGAAAATTTAAGATTCCATTCAAACTTAACAGAAAGTAACCAATACCCTGATTGTATAAAAATAACATTTTTAAATGAAATTCAATTTAATATGGAACAAATAAAGTATGTGTACAAATATTGAATGTGCCATAAGTGTCTAAATTTATATCATTCATATGCTACAGGAAGATACAATATTCAGAAGTCTCACCCATGCACAATGATCTTTAATAATAGTGTCCTTAATTGTATTCATTTATTTATTTATTGTAAAGTTAGCCATAACATTAAAATCACTGACAGGTGGAATACCTTTGATTATCACATTACACTAGCACCTGTCAAGGGGTGGGATATATTTGGCAGCAAGAGAACAGTCAGTTCTTGAAGTTGATGTGTTGCAAGCAGGAAAAATTGGTGAGTGTAAGGATCTGAGCAACTTTGGCAAGGGGCAAATTGTGATGGCTAGATGACTGGGTCTCAGCATCTCCAAAATGGCACATCTTGCAGGGTGTTCCTGGTATGCAGTGGTCAGTACCTACCAAAAGTTGTCTAAGGAAGGACAACTGGTAAACCAGCATTAGGGTCAGGGGTGTTGAAGGCTCATTGATTCGCATGGGGCACAAAGGCTAGCCCATATGGTCCACTCCTACAAAAGAGCTACTGTAGCACAAACTGCTGAAAAAGTTAATGCTGGCTAAAACAGAAAGGTGTCAGCATGAACGTGCGACAGTGCTACTCTCATTTCTTGAAGCTAATAGTCTCAGAACAGGCCTAGTTAATTTGTGACACTCCAGAGCCAAGGCCAGAGAGCAGACAAACAGGCTAAACTGAATGTCTGCTTGCTGCACAGTCATTAATCAGGTTCTACTACATTAAGACTGTGTCTGTTCCCACAAGTTATACAAAAAGTAGAAATACTTAGAGAGTTTGTTATGGTAACTTAATTACCATAAAATTGGATCATATTGAATGTACAGCCATTTCCAGCACCTTTGATCTAAAGGCAGGACAGTTAACTTTTAGATATCTTACATTTAATGCACTAATTGTTAATGAAATTATTACTGATCAGGAGTTTAATATGCTGTGTTTAACAGACATTTCAATGAAACCATATAAGTATGTAGCATTAATGAAGGTAGTCCTCCCGGATACAGTTATATACACCAGCCTCATCTAACTAGCAGAGGAGGAGGCATAACAGTTATTTATAATGATTATCTAGGTGCTACACAAAAACCTAGTCATAAATGTGTTTGAAGTTCTTTATACTAACATATGTAGCTGCAAAAAGAGTCTACCCAGTCAATTCTGCTAATTATTATTATTATTTACATACCACCGGGGCCATATTTCTGAATTTCTTTCTGAATTTGCAGATTTCATCTTGAAGCTGGTTGTTTCTTTAGACAAAGTCTTAGTTGTTGGAGACTTTAATATTCACTCTGATAACCCAGAAGACCCTCTGAAAACAGAATTCATGTCCATTCTAAATTAATTAGGGATTAATCAGAACATCATAGGACCTACTCATCATGGTGGTCACACTCTTGATCTAATACTAACATTCAGGTTAAATATAGAAAATATTTTTGTGTTCCCCCTAGGTAAATAACTGGCTGGTGTATATAACTGTATCCAGGAGGACTAGCTTCATTTAAAGTTATATACTCATTTGGTTTAATCCATGTTTCTGTTAAACACAGTACGTTAAACTCCTGATCAGTAATAAGTTCATTAACAATTAGCCAATAGACATAAGAGATCCAATATTTAATAGTCCTACATTTAGATCAAAGGTGCTGACAGTGGCTGTACATTCAGTATGACCTAATTTTATATTAATTAGATTACTAGAACAAACTGAGTATTTCTGCTTTTTTGTATAGCTCGGGGAACAGACAGTTTCAAGATAGTGGAACCTGAGTGATGACTCTGTGCAGCTAGCAGAGAGTTGGTTTAGCCTATGTCACACACAGTGCTAGCAACCAGAGTTTGTGGCAGCCTCCAAACATGGCTGCCCCAGACTACAAATCCCAAATTCCACAATTCTCCAGAATTCTAATTGTAATTCTAATTGCAACTGCACCTGCTCCTCATTGGCACCAAGCAGCATTTAAGGACTCCCTTTCCACATACTCAGTGTGTGACTACCTGACCATACCAAGCCTTTGTTTACTGTTCTGATTTCCTGCAACTCTGACGTTTATTCCGTTTGTTTTCTGACTTTGATTCTATGCCTTTGCTACAACATTCTGACTGTGCCTTGCTTGAACCTTTGCAGCCCTCTGGCTTTGATTAAGGATTATGATTTTTGGATTTGTCTACCAGTTTGCGATGCATTCGCCCTCTCCTGTGACTGCTTCCATAAGTACCTGCCTTTTCTGACAGAATACTTTGCCACCATCACCACACACCAGAGGAGGCAAAGCAAACTGCCATTTCAGCACAAGGATGCTTGTTAAGAGAACATCAGCAAATGTTGAGTGACCTTGACATCTGCGTTTTGCAACTCACCACTGCTGTATCACAGGCACTCCTCATGTGTTCCACACTAAATACAAGTGCTTCTACACTCGTGCCCAAACCAGAGAAATTTTCTGAAGAAGTTGCAAAGGTTTCCTGCTCCAGTGCTTGCTTTTCTTCATGGCGCAGACCAGCACCATAAATCAACAGAAGATTATGCAGTTTATCAATCTGCTCACTGGTAAAGCACTTCAGTGGACTACCACTGTGTGGGAAAGAGGTGGTAAGCCCACAAGTTCATATGAACATTTTATTGACCTGTTTAAGCGAGTGTTCAACCATCAGCCTGAGGGTGTCGAGATTGGAGAGAAATTACTGATGCTACAAGGGGAAAGGTGAATAGGCGTTAGAGTTCTGCACTCTTGCTGCTGTGAGCAGATGGAATAAGCCAGTTCTGAAGGCCACATTTCACCAAGGACTAGATCTTCTCATTGTCACCAAGTTATCTTGCTGTGATGAACAAAAAACCCTGGATTCACTCATAGACCTCGTCATCAGGTTAGACAACCTCCAAGCCTCCAAGATAACCACACTTCCTGGTTTCTGAGTTGTTTGCGATGGGTTTTTTTTTTTTTCCCCCGTGAGTGTTGGTGTTAATCACTAATCTTTTTTTTTTTTAATTTTCTATAAATTTTCCAATATCTTCATCTTTTAATTGTACTTTTCGCTTTCCCTTTTCCATTTTTTTTTCGGAAGAACGCCAAGACAGAAGCTTTCTTTTTTTCTCCTCCTCTGTAAAGACCACAAACGGAGGCCAGCCACATCGGATCTGCTTTAATATCAACAGATCTTCAATTAAGGTATGTGAATCTTTTCTTCATGGCACACCTTCAGCTTGTTCAGTGTGCTGAGTGCAGGATGTTTTAGTCATTCTTCCTCCATTGCTAGTGACAGCTTTATTTGTGAAAAGTGCAGATTTGTTAGCTCTCTAATGGAGAAGATTGCAGTTTTAGAAGTGTGGATCCAGGCTTTAGAGAAGGCCAGTGAGAATGAGAACAGTGTAGTTTCTGTAGGGAAAAGTCTGGATACCTGAGGTGTAGTTAGTAATCCCCCAACTCCGGCATTAGAGCCCTTACAGCGGGGCAAATGGGTGACGACTCCGCAGCATAAGGGTAGAGCCAAAGCTACCGCTGAGGCTCGCCCATGGGAGCACCACTCTTCTCCGCTTCATGTGTCGAACAGGTGATATCCTTAGTGATGCACCCACTGAGAAACCTGAAAGAGCACTGGTTATAGGGGACTCTATCATACAGCATGTAAAATTAGCTAGGCCTTTAGGAACACCAGCAGCTTTAGTCAGGTGTATACTGGGAGCCAGGGTGCCAGACATAGCAGGTAATCTTAGGGTCCTAGGCAAGCACAGGTTCTCAAAGATAGTTATCCATG
>JAOBAM010000026.1:65842728-65855753 GCA_025212355.1 Notarius kessleri
AAAACAAGATGGCAGTGCCCAGGGACATTTTATTTTAAAAGAAAAACAATCTGGACACAGTATACAGGTACAAATATGAACAAATGAATAATTGAACGTGTGTTGAATGGATATTATCTGTCAGTATAAAGGAATTTTGTCAGTAAACTTGCTGAGAGCATCCAAACTACAAACATGGACACTATGACCTACACTCCCCAAGACTCTCAGTGCCCTCTGTCTCTGGACTATTGATATCAGCTGACACTCATCATCCTAATTAGTCCCTCTGCCTATATAAACCTCTCTCACACTACTCCAGTACGAATCCATGTTTCTGCTCTTACCAGTTCATACCAAGCCTTGTTATTTCTGACTGACTCTGACTGACTCTTGCTACTTCTTTTCTCGTTCACGCGCTTTGTCTTTCCTCCTCTATGTTTGCCAATCGCCCGACCCTCACTTGTTCTATGACTCTGATTCCAGTCTCACGTTTTGGCCCTGACACTGTTTGCTCCCCGTTCTCATCTGCACATACATTCGAAAGGACTTGGACCGTGACAGGATACTTCGCCACCAGGGATGTAGCAGAAGAGGCGAAGCAGACTGCTCTCAACATCCAGGGATGCTTATTGGGAGAACATCAGCAGAAGCTAGCTGACCTCAACACATGGATGGCCCAACTAGCAACTGTGATGTCGTAGGCCCTCCTAACGCATTCCGAGTCATCTCCGAGCCCAGCACTGCAGCTTCCTGCTGCAGAGAAATTTGCTGGAGACCCTCTCACTTGTGAAAGTTTCCTTCTCCAATGTTACATGTACTTCACTTCTATGCCTAGCATGTCTGATGAGCACAAGATCACTAAATTCCTTTCCTTTCTCATGGGTAAAGCTATTTGATGGGCCAATGCCATTTGGAATAAGGGCGGTAAGCCGACGAAGTCTTATGAGCAGTTTCTCACTCAGTTCAAAAGGGTTTTCGACCACGAACCTGAGGGAATCGAAGTAGGTGAAAGTCTACTCACCATTTCACAGGGCTCCAGAAGCATGGCAGAATATGCCCTGGAATTCAGAACACTAGTGGCCACTAGTGGATGGAATGATCCTGCTCTGAAGGCTGTCTTTTGCAAAGAGCTGCACCCTGAGATACTGAGTGAGCTCGCCTGCCGAGATCAACAGTTAACATTGGATTCTCTCATTGACCTCACAATTCATCTGGGCAATCTCCTAACCCATCAACCCTCCCTGCAGGAAGCTGTAAAACCAGCTCCAATCCCGGAGGACAGTTCTGCCATGGAAGTCTCATGCACCCGGTTAACTCGCTCTGAACACATTAGGAGAAGGGAGAGACTCTGCTTTTACTGTGAAAGCTCTGAACATCAGCTTAGCGACTGTCCCATTCATCCTTCTCATCCATCTTCTGCAGAGTGTCCTCTACACCAAGCGAGTCCCACACACAGATTTAATTCCAAGTCGTTCAAGGTCCAGTGTTGTTAAAGTTGACTTCTTCCACCCACATCCTCTCTGCTTTCATAGACTCAGGAGCAGAGGGGAACTTTGTCAGCAGTGCTGTCATCCAGAAGTTAAACTTGCCTACAGTCCCTCTTCAAAGTTCACTCAGCATTCATACAATCAACAGAAGACCCATAGGGGACAGTCTAGTCACCCTACACACCGCTCCCATCCGCATCCAAGTGGGCGCCCTCCATTCTGAGCTCATTTCACTCTGTCACCACCACAGTCCATCATGACATCATTCTTGCTTACCCTTGGCTTCAACTTCATGACCCCTTGATTTCTTGGCAGAACAAGGAGATTCTACAATGGTTGCCCACATTTTTTCAAGGCTGCATCTCTAGCCCTAAGATCACACTCACCTCCACCTCTGTGGAGAGTCCCATGCCCAACTCTATGGACAATGTCCTAGCATGTTGTCTTGACCTCAAGGAGGTTTTTAGTAAGGGTAAGGCATGCAGGTTGCCACCTCACAGGCTGTACGACTGTGCTATCGACCTACTGCTGGGCACATCACCACCAAGAGGGCGCATCTACCCTCTCTCTCGGAAGAAGCAAGCTGGTATGGAGGAATACATCCAGGAAGCCCTCAAACAAGCTACATCAATCCTTCAAAGTCTCCAGCCTCAATAGGCTTCTTCTTTATGGAGAAACGTGGTGGTGATCCTTGCCCATGTATTGACTATAGAGGATTGAACCAAGTGTCAGTCAAGTACCAGTATCCACTCCCCATTGGCCCAGCAGCCTTGAAACAACTCAGACTCATTCTGTTACCTGGCATTCACACAAGCATCCCAAACGGCAGAACTGTTATTCCAGCAGGTATTCTGTAACTATGGTCTCCCTGAGGACATCGTCAGTGACCAGGGTGCACAGTTCATTTCAAGTTTCTGGAAGAACTTCATGGAGAGATTAGGAGTTTCTGTGAGTCTCACATATGGATACCACCCTCAGTCCAACAGCCAAGTCAAAAGAGCAAATCAAGAAATTGGCTGCTTCTTGAGAATCTTCTGTATGGAAGTGGACTGGGCACACTTCCTTCCATGGGCCGAGTATGCACAGAATTCCCTCAAGCACTTTGCAACCCAACTAACACTGCGTCAGTGTATACTCAGCTACCAACCACCCCTGTTCCCTTGGGACAACTCGCCCAACCAAGTTCAAGCCATTGAAGATTGGTTCTCATGCAGCCAGACAGTTTGGGAAGAGGTACACCAACATATTGAAATGGTCAATGCCAAGTACAAAGAGTATGCAGACAAACAGAGCAGATACACCTACATACAACCCAGGGGACAGAGTATGGATAGCAACAAAGAACCTCTGAAAACCCAATTCATGCAGGAAGTTACAACCATGATATATCGGGCCATTTAAAGTCACTGACTGCATCAATGAAGTTTCATGCCAGCTAGAGCTCCCCCCTCACAGCAAACTATCACTCACATTTCATGTATCCTATCTGAAACCTGCCATCCTGGGCCCTCTCGCTGAAAATGCATCAAGCCAGGAACACCCAGTTCTTGACTTAGAAGGCGAACCCATCTACCAGGTAAACAAGATCATCAACTCTAGATGAAGAAGAGGGCAGATCGAGTACCTGGTAGATTGGGAGGGTTACAGACTCAAGGAACAGAGCTGGGTTCCTGCCAAAGACATCCTAGATACACTCCTCAAGCAAGAATTCCATGCCACACATCCAGACAAACCTGCACCCAGAGGTAGGGGGTGTCCTAGAAAATCTATAGCTCCAGGTGGGAGCTCCTTGAAGGGGGCTCTGTCAGTAAACATGCTGATATCATCCAAACTACAAACATGGATTCCTTGAACTACACTTCCCAGAACTCACAGCTCCCTCTGTCTCCTATTAACCACAGCTGTCACTCATCACTCTAATTAGTCCCTCTACCTATTTAAACCTCACTCTCACACCACTTCATTGCAAAGTATCGTTCTGCTATCCTCTGTTCATACCAAGCCTTGTTTCTTCTGACTGATTCTCATTTTCCTGACCTTTGCTTTCCTCTTTCACGTTTACTCTATTGTCTTCTCTCATTTGCCCTGTTTGCCATTCATCCGACCATTGCTAGACCCTGGACTCTGATTCTCATCTCACATTTTGGCTTGTTTGCTGTATGCTCCTCTTCTGCGCATACCTCTGTAAGTGCCTGCACCGTGACGGGGAAAATTCGTTTTATGATCTTCACTTTAAAATCTGAAAGGCCATCTACCTTTAAACCATTTTAAATCATGTAAAAATCATTACAAAAATATCAACATTTAATATATTTATAAAATTATATTTTAGTAATGAACGTTAAGAAAGTATAATTTTGGAATTATATGGACCTTTCTCACTCAGTATAATGTTTTATCCTTTTTACTTAAAAAGGGGCAAACCATTTACTTTCGAATATAAATATATCATATCATATATGATTTTTTTGCATCAATCGCTGGAGGGAACACTTCAGCATGCTCTTCAACCTTCCACCAGTCCTTGAGGACCCCATGCTCACTGAGGCCGCTGATGCCACCAATGACCCAAAATCAGACTGTCCTACCACCCCAGTTACCTCTGATGAGGTTAAGGCCATGCTGAGAAAACTGAAAAACAGCAAAGCACCAGGCATCTGCAAGATAATAGCAGAGATGCTCAAGGCTGGCGGTGACCATATGATCCAGTGGTTCACCCAAATCATCAATCACATGTGGGTCCATGAAAGACTACCAGAAGACTGGAGACAGGGCATCATCCTACCCTTCTGGAAGAGAAAGGGTGACCAGCTTGTGTGTAGCAACCACCGAGGCATCACACTTCTCTCCATTCCTTGCAAACTTTTCACTCACATTCTACTCGCCAGAGCACTACCAGCTATCAGAAACAGACTGTCCACAACAAGCTGGCTTCATGCTCAACTGCTCCACCATTGACCACATCTCAGCTCTTCACCTCATCATCGAGAAGGTCCAGGAATTCCAGTGAGATCGGCATCTTTACATCACCTTTGTCAACCTCAAGGCTGCTTTTTGATATGGCGGACCACACAGCTTTATGGAGGATTCTGAAGATCCTTGGTGCACCACCTAAAATTATCACCCTCTTCCAACAGCTGTACAACAATGCTGAGAGTTGCGTCCATGTGAACGGCACAGACTCTGGTTCTCCATCAACAGCAGAGTATGTCAGGGTTGCGTCGCCTCTCTAGACCTCTTCAACTGCATCATCGACTATCTGATGACAAGGGTCTGTGAACAGGTCCCAGGAGTCTCATTTGGTGAATACACTCTGGTGGACCTTGAATATGCGGATGACACTTCCCTCCTTGCTGACACTGGAGCAGCTCAGAAATGCCTTAAGCATGTTCGACGAAGAGGCCAAAAAATTAGGTCTATGTATTAACTGGAACAAGACAGAACTCATGCACATTGGAGATGGCCCTGACCCTTCATCTCTCCACATTATAAACACCGTTAACTTTGCATCAACCTTCAACTATCTCGGTTCCACTATCACAAACACAGGCGACCTAAAAGTGGAGACTGACAAAAGGCGAGGAATGGCATCGTCAGTTATGCAGTCACTTTGGCAACCACTATGGTGGCACCATCACATCTTGTTGAGGACCAAACTGCAAATCTACAATGCCTATGTACTGTCAGTCCTCCTATATGGAGCTGAGGCCTGGCCACTCAACAACACCTTGGCAGCCAGGCTTGATGGATTTGACAGCAAAGCCCTATGGAGGATCATGAGCATCAGATGGCAGCAACATGTGTCCAACTCTCATTTACAACAGTGCACCCAACAGCCCCCTGCTTCCTGCCTAGTGACAGCCCACAGAGTAAGATGGCTTAGCTATATACTTCGACTGCCTCCTGACAACCCAACATGGTTGCTCTTAGATTTTGACCCACACCAGGCAGGGTGGAGACGCCCCCGAGGAGCCCCTCGCACCCAGTGGCTAGATGCTGTGGCCAAGGACCTGGAAGCCTGCAACACCACTGCAACAAGCCCGCCAATTGGCAGAGGATCAGCAAAAATGGGGGGCCCTGACTTCTCTGACTAGCTCTGTGCACTACATGCAAGAGGATTATTAATAATAATGATAATGATAATAATATGACATGCAATTTAAAAGAGTAGAAAAAAATCCAAATAATCTATGGATGTTTTTAAATTATTTATGCATAAAATATAGATCTACATATTGTTAGGAACTCAAAAAAAATCACAGATTTTAGCTCAACTTTTATGTTTTATTATAAAAACTTCAGGTATCCAAATCCTACATGTGCTCCTCACTAACCTCATAACAACACATCCTCTTTGTGTGTGTGTGTCTGTGTACAAACAAACATGGGAATGATGGCGCTTTGATTGGTTCTCGTTAGCTGAGATGCAATGATGATGATATGGCAGAGTGCTTTACATGATGATTAATGGTGTTAAATAATGCAGGATGCATGAGGAGGGAATTTACACATACTATCACATGATCAACTCGTGGCAGGACTGGGAGGTGTTTAGAGATGAATGGATTAAACCATTACATCCTAATTAGAGAAGTGGCAGAGTGAAAATGCAGGGAAATAAGCCTGTTTAGTGATGTTTTATCACTATATTGATGCCAGTTGTAAAATTTTATAGTGAGAACATTTAGAAGCAAACACGGATGTCAGTTGACCCAATTAAATCAGACGTGCTTTCTTGGGGTTGAGATAAACATGCAGTTATAGAATCTGGTTTTGGAGGAAACCATAGTGAGCTAGCTTGCTTATATATTGGTTATTTTCTATTGGTGTACACTTTCAAAGTTGATCAACTTACATGTGTGAAATTCACTGCGATGAATTGTAAGGAATAAAACACTTCAAGGTGTGCTGTTGTCATAAAATGATCAATGATGCGGTGATGTAATGTGAAGTGGAGTTACTGTTGCCATCAAGTAGGTGATTATTTTCCAAGACCAGCACATTTTGAAGTGTTGGATTCCTCTTGTACCACAACAATTTACCACCAATTGCATTTTTACCTGCGCCAGCTTTGTTGGAGGTTATGTTTTCACCTCCATTTGTTTGTTTGCTCCCAATGTAATGCAAAAATTAGTGAATGGATTTTGATGAAATTTGGAGGAAAGGTGAGCCATGGGCCAAGAAACAATTGATTAGATTTTGATGCAAATCCGGATATGTATGTAAACATTGCAAACATCTGGATATTTTAATATCTGTCTTGGTGGAGGTATGCACCCTACTGAGTATCCTTCTAGTTTTGTTTCAGAACTTCGTATTTTTCTGAAATTCCCCTACTCTGCCATTCATTACACATACTCATCATTATTCTTTTGCTGTTCAAAGTAAATTATGACATACTATTGCTACATACTGTTCTGGGTGATTAAAAGCTACATTTTCAAACATATCTATATACATTTGAAAACAACAGGGCCTCAAATTCATGAATGGGCAATAGCTCACTATGTATAATAGGTCTCACAACTCACTAAAAACCTGGATGCAAATCACTGAATGAAGAATTTTTTATGTGCGCGTGACGTCATGCTCATTTCCCAAACCAGAAGTCTGCCATGTTGGAGGACAACAACAACCAAGAACCAGCGCATCACGTGTGAGCTGCAATGCTTTGTGATTTTCTTTTGATTTTACTGCCTTTGAAGAAAGACGATATCTACTTTGTGTGCCGTATATAATTGCGGGAATAGTGCTACTCGTGACAAATTCTTCAGAATTCCCAAAATAATTAAAAACGGCGACAAAACAGATGAACTGTCCAGAGAACACTGTGTGCTGCGATTCAAAAGCATAAATCGTAAGGACTTAACTGAGGAAAAAGCTAATTACACCCGCGTGTATGGTGACCACTTTATATCTGGTAAGAGTTGATTGCTAATTAAAGCTACATTTTCCGCTGATTAAATTGAGCTTTTGAGCTTTAACGTGAGCACTCTGCTTCTCACCTTGCAGGAGCACTGGCAAACTTGCGTGATAAAACAAATCCAGACTGGGCACCAACACTCAAATTAAGACACAATAAGATGAAAACTCCTCTTGCAGTACCAAGAAGCAACAGGATAAATGAAAGACCTGCCAAGAAAGCTAGATTAGAAGCAGCGCAAACGTTAGCGAGTTTCGATACACAAAAGCAACATGGGTCAACCTTACCAGGTGAGATATTAGCGATGCCGGGCCAGTAACCCAGTAACTTCGTTTTACTTATGCACTTTTTGGTAGAATGAGATAATTCACAATATCAGAGTATTCAATCGGTGGTACTGAGGCTAAATCCTCTGTATATGTAGACATCTACATATACGGGTCAAAGCCACAAATTTAAACTTTTTTTTTTTCTCTGAATCTTGACTTGGCAGAGGACTCCAAAGAATCATCATATTTTGAGAAAGTCGGAGATACATCACAGTTATTGTTCGCACAAGACGGCATTTTGGATTTGTATATCATCCAACATGGCGGCGGGTGCATATGTCACGCTATTTTTGTTACATGGTTGCACACGAAGGTGAATTGAATTTTAAAAAGTTGTGCAAAAAGTAAGAAAATGTTACAGGAGCATACACTGTGGGCATACACTGATGTTTTATAATAGCATTACAAGATCAGTAAAATACTCTTGACCCTGTAACAAGGGCGTACCAAATATAATTCAAGAGATGGAAGTGTGTAGCACTTTTCATTTGCAATATAAAGAAGAAGAAGAAGCCTTTATTTGTCACATGCACACTTTCAAGCACAGTGAAATTCATCCTCTGCATTTAACCCATCTGAAGCAGTGAACACAGAAGAGCAGTTTGCAACTGTAAAGTATAATCTGGCATGTCTTTTGAGAAAATTATATGACGGATGCTGAGTCTCAATTAAGTAAATGGCAGATTCTTACCTTGCCAATGATTTTGCCATTCTTGTTCATGCAGATATAGTAGCCACTTTCTTTTCCTTTTATTCGAACATGACTCCCAAATGTCTCTGTCTCAACAACGAGGAGAGCTGGAATGAAAAAGAACATATTAAAACATATTAAAGCCATGAAGACACAACTGAAGAAAAAAAAGTCTAAGAAGAATGCTGTTTAGCATTCATACGCATTTATTTGTGAATTAGAGGTCATTTTAGTAAAACACATCTCATCACTTCATTATTGGGAGAAAAAAATTGTGAGAAAAAATTATGAAGACCGATCAATGGCGCACACACAAATGGTGAGAATCACTCCCATGACCACCCTGAACACTCTCTCTCTCTCTCTCTCTCTCTCTCTCGTTCTCACTCACTCTCTTGCTCTCTCAGTGTGTTTGGGCACCTTTGTTCAGGCTCACCCCTCCCATGGGGAGCTATCTGCCAAACCTCTTGGAGCAGTTAAGATCCCTGGGGATTGGGTTTCCAGTCGCCTTTAGTCCCTGCTCACTCAATCAAAAAGTTAAGATGATCCATTTGCTTAACACACAGAGCTATTCAGTGGAGCTCAAAGGCAGGGGGCTCGGAGGGCAATGCCAAAATTGTCCCTTTTAAAAACATCTCACAGTACAACAAGCGGGGGAACCAGTTCAGGCAGAGCACTTGAGATTTGTGCAGGAGCAAGAGAAATAGCCCTCTACCTTGGTTTAGGCCAGCAGATAAGCAGGTGACCTTACAAAGGCATTGCTAAAACAGCAGCGAAAAAGAGAATAACCAAGGGACGACAGAATGGATGGAGGGGGCATAGAGTGCACAGGGAGCTGTACACCTGTTTCCCTTGACTATTTATTTTAAATTATAGATATAGCATGTGCCTTAAGAAGTTCCTCCTGTATAACAGGCATATGCTTGTTCATGGCATTTTATTTATTTTTTTTTTAAATATGTCTGACATACTTCTTGTTCTCAGGGCCATGCATCTGTTTCACATGTTTGCCAGACCAGAGCACGAAGCAAAGTTTGTACAGAAAAATCAGCTGTTGCATATGTCACAGTTGCTGTATGTTAGAAATGCTCTGTGTTTGTACATAAAAATAACTGAAATTGGCTGGCATTAGGAATAATGAACGTCTGTACTACTAGTAAGTAGTGAACTATTATCCTTTGTGAAGTGATTATTAGAACACGAAGCCGACGTATTGAATTAGCGCTGTGTCTTTGTATTGCTGAGAGGCAGAGAGCTCTCAGGTGCCAGGTGTGGGGATTTACCTGGATCTGCGTACAATCCTGCTCACACAGGTACAGAACGACCTTTATGTCTGAGCTTTAGTCACAATGCTGTACACTTTAAACCTAACACCAATTTGACTGCCTCAACAAAGGAAAAATGCTATATTCTAGTTTATTCCCAAACCGACACCAAGAAACTGACAGTTATCACTATGTGGAGGCTTTGAACATGTGAATCAGGCATAGGCAAGTCCATCACCATAAGCGCACAGCAGTAAAGGCGCGGCTTAAGCCCTGCGCCTGATGGGGAGTTACTACAACAGCACAGAGCAAGACTCTGGCTGACACAGTTGAAAATGAGGTTGGATGTAAACACACTTTTATCACTCAATGCTGCTCAGTCCACCATTCACTGCGTTTGCCTCGACCCACATCCAACCAAACCAACCCCCACCCACACCCCAGTCCCCTTCCCTGTCCAATCCGTGGGCTGATTTGAAGCTTCTTTTGTGATCGCCAAAGATCTGGACCTATAATCTGTGATCAAAACGGAGCACAAATTGCTTCCAGCAGACGATGTTATGGTGAGTAATGTTACTCAGTAAAATGAGCAAGCAATTAAACTTCTAGGATGTAAAGTACATCAGGATATGTGTGTGTGTTTGCTGTAAGGCCATCAGATCTGTCTAAAGTGGTGGAAGAGCACAGGAATGCTCCCATACCGTACTTGCCCCCATCGTCTCCGTTAGCATTGATCTTCTTGCCAAGGATCTGCACATGCTTCCCTGTTGTCCGGCTGTACAGCTGGTATATCCGCACCTGTTTCCGACTCACGTCATCACGTGTGTGGTTCTCAATGTAGATGCGGAAGTCTGCAGAACTCTGGTGCGACTCCTAGATGCAGAGAAGCAGAGGGTCAGAGTGGGTGATGAAACCTTTTTACAGTCAAGTGTAGAGAGGCTGGATGTCATTACAAGAAATAAATGTTAGTTGATAGAAGTTGTTCTAATTTCCTTTTTATGTCTGGATATTTTGTTCAAAAGTAATTCTGAAGATCAAAACTTTCGAAAGAATGTTCAAGATTACAGGCAGTTTCAGCCAATCTGTGTAGCCTTCAGAAAGACAAAGCATGATTTCAGGTTAGTGTTCTCTTTTCATCTCTTCGAGTAAAGCAGCTGAATACTATGTGCCTGGAGCTAAACCGAGAAAACAAGTATTCCATTTCCAATAGCAAGCCACTAGCAATTATCCACCTGAAGGATCAGGACCTGTTTCTCTGTCATCAAACAAATATCTGCCTGAGATCAGAATTACCCTCATAAATCACACACATGCAGACACACACATCTGCAGACATGCTAACAGACATTTACGCAGACACATCTGCAGCGAGATATGTGTACACACACACACACACCCACATAAAACTATACAACCTAAGGGATCTTTCAGTACCCAGCATTCATTTTCATTCACATATTTTATCCGCTGTGCCAGTTACCTGAGGCTTTATCCAAAAAAATATTCCCATGCAAGCTTTCATTTACTATCCTCCTTAACTTTTCTCCCCAATCCTCTTCTGCTCATCATTCCTGACATCCCTCCATATGAAGAAAACGTATACTTTCAGAACCCGTGGAATCTCAGACCAAGCCAAGGCTGCTCTCCTCAGCTGTATGACTGGTAATTACCCAGTAATGGGCTTTTATGTGGCTGCTCTCAGGTGGCTAATTATATACACATTACATACTCTGACTCGCTGTTATTTTAACCTCAGCAAATTAATGACATTTAGAGTGTGCGAAGGGAAATGCACTCATGGCAGAACAAATCTTTAACGCTGAGATGAGAAACAAGATGCTTCCACTAAGCTGCGTGTGCACTGGACCGTGAGATGCATGTGAGGACGCTCGGAACACTCCGAATATCCCATACTGGATCCAAAGCTCACTTCTATTGCATTTAACACCAAAACATTTATTTATGTTTGCACTGAATTATCCATTCAATTGAATGATTTAATTGACTGACTTCATACATCAATCAATAAATAGCAACACTACCACTGATATATGCTATATGCTTGTGATCAATAAGTATAGATCAGTTACGAATGCATAGATAGAAAATTAAGAAATTTTTCAGTCTCTATAATAAAACGTCATTATAAACATAAAATAAATTGGTCATGAAAGATTTACTGACATTTTGACTTAACCACAGCATATATTTACACACATGGTATATGTTACGAATTTTTTCAGGCAGGTTTGAGTTTATAACACAAAGACGGTCTGACTTCTTTTCTAGAGTAGTTCTGTCTTGAAAGAAAGCCCACACACACTATGCCTATGAGGGAACACACACACACACACACACACACAAAACCTCTCCTTTGAGGGATTTGCTCTGAAATCTCTCCATCTCTAGTCAAACACTGAGGTGTGTTTGGCAGACAGTTGCATCTCAGCGTAAGCAGGAAAACGGGACATGCCTATGCAAAACATTTTTATCATGCTGCCTGTCTCCCTTCAAAGCCATCCTAGCGAAATGGATATCATTGGGACTTCAAAAGATCAGCACCATCCTCACTAAGAAGCTGTGCACTCTTGCATGTCCGATAGGGCCCTATCTGCAGACACCATTCTCCGCTGTAGCTCAGGAAACAATGCATCAATGCACTGCCACTTCAGCCCTGCTCTTATAGACTTATCACACCATTGATTTCCCAGCATTTCCTCAAAGAAGAAAAGGACCAAACCCATTATAAAATACTGAGTGACGGAATGAAGGAGAACAAAGCAGGAAGCATTTATATGCTTGCATGTGTGACCTGCAATTAAAGCACTAGTGTTGTAATTACTGACACAAAACTCCGAGGAATCAGACAGCCTGCACTATGGTCTTGTTTACGCCAACTGTTGTGGAATAAAGATTATCGTGCAGGATTATATAACCAGCTTCGCGTCTATCTACTTAATATAAACTGCTTTTGTTCATTAATTGAGGGTGTCTTTGTAGATGCCTGCTGTTGGTATGACATGTTAATACAAGATTTTATCATCACTGCATTAGCCTATTCAGAAGTAACAGGAAGAAGGAAAAAAAAATTGTGCAATTTTCTTCTGAAATATTTGCAAAAATAGAGATTGTCTGAACTCGGTTTAAAATTTTGCAAATGTCGTCGGCTTGTTATAGCATTAATCCGTCTTTAATTGTTGTGAATAGACTAATTTCATATACACTGTGTCTCTTATCGGAATCTTGCAGAGTGAAAAAGCAAAGACAGACTAGGAGAATGTAAAACAACAACAACAGAGAAATGTTCATTTATTTATTTATTTATGAATTATCTTGTAGCCTATGGTT
>JAOBAM010000026.1:70105477-70121439 GCA_025212355.1 Notarius kessleri
GGGGAAACCGGAGCACCCGGAGGAAACCCACGCGGACACGGGGAGAACATGCAAACTCCGCACAGAAAGGCCCTCGTCAGCCACGGGGCTCGAACCCGGCCCTTCTTGCTGTGAGGCGACAGCGCTAACCACTACACCACCGTGCTGCCCATATATATTAGTTTTTTAAAACATTTTTTTTCTTGGAATGAAACAAAATCCATCTACAAGTGTCTCCAGTTATGTACCAATAATTTTGACACCAACATTGGGCAGGAAAAATGCCACACAGTGTCCCTCTGTTCAGTACATTACCCACTGTGTGCATGTTTTATATAGTAATTTTTGCTTACTTTCATGAAAAGTGCCAACAGTGATGACAAAATGTATTACTATCTAGTTAAAACCCCATTTCTTTCTCCACTCATGTTTGTTCCCTCTCTCCTGCCCCTGCACCCATGCCTAATAAACACAGGGTTTTCTTCCTGTTTTTGAAACCTGAGCCCATTTTTGGCATATTTGGTCTCAGAGTGATCTGTCAGACATTGCTGCTGTTCAAAAACCTTTTCCATGCGTGCAGCCACTGCCAGTCTAGTCCCAGTGCAGCACAGTGTGCGCTCATGACACTTTCTGCTGTTTACACATACACATACTGTATGTCATATACATTATAATTTGCTTTAATGTTGTACAATTCATTTATTTAACAAGAAGTTATGACTTTTGTTCATGAGTTTTGTATTTCTATACTTTATTGCTTCATAACATTTTGTTCACTGGTGTTTATGCACTCTTGATATATCCGACACCATGCAATACAACTGCACAATCTACATACTTTGATCA
Organism: Notarius kessleri; assembly: GCA_025212355.1. Lineage (NCBI taxonomy): Eukaryota > Metazoa > Chordata > Actinopteri > Siluriformes > Ariidae > Notarius > Notarius kessleri. Next base: position 70,106,303 of record JAOBAM010000026.1, read on the forward strand.
CAAATTTTGCATTTATATACTTTTTTCAAAATAAAAATAACACTTTAATTAATGTACCTTTGTGCACTTTAGAAAAAGTGCTATGGCTGGTGTCTAACATGATGAATTCTTACATGTATTAGATTATCTATTAAATACTCAGTGTATTTATTTGTATGTTTATATTTATAGTTGAGGTCAGAGGTTTACATACAATCATCATAGACATGAATGTCATATATTTAAATTTATCTAGGGTTTTCTGAAATCAACACAGAGTCAAAAGTGTACATACAGGGTAAAAAATATACACATACCCACTTCGATTATTAATTCAGTGGTGCTGAAGTTTCCAAAACGTCTTTTAACTTGCCAAGGCCAAGACCTCTTAACTTCCTGTTAATGAACATGATTGTCTAAGGCTGGTAGCTTTTCTGTGTCAACATAACAATGGTTTTTTTGACAAGTACAAGTTACTGGGAGGTGTAGTCACTTTGCCAAGGTCTGGAAGAAGACCCAAACTGTCACTCTTAGTTGTCGTGTTGGTTTGGATGGTCAGGAACGATCCAGGAAACATCAATGTGCAGGCTGGCATGAACTGGAAGCTGCTGGAACACTGTCTATCGTCAAGTGAGTTTTACATCACCGTGAACTGAGAGGCTACTGTCCAAGAAAAAAAGCTCCTGCTCCAAAATTGACACCTTCAAGCTTGACTAACATTTGCAGCTGACCACATGGACAAAGAAAAAAACTTCTGGAGGAAAGGTTTATGGTCAGATGAGACAAAGATTGAGTTGTTTGGCTACAATGATCAGAGGAACACTGTACCAACTGTTAAGCAACCGTTAAGCATAACCTCAAACCAACTTGGACACAATTGGCTCTTCCAACAGGACAGTGTCCCCCAAACACATCAAAACTGGTTGTGGAATGGATAAAGTAGGCTAACATTAAGCTGTTAGAATGGCCTTCCCAAGTCCTTACCTGAACCCTATCAAAAATATGTGGACTGCACTTAAAAATCAGGTCCATGCCAGGAAATGAACAAATTTCATTGAACTCTAGATTCAGTATTAAAGATTAAATTGAAGAGTGAATAGATTAATTTGAAGAACAGTCAGATATTAAACTAGAATTCTGCCAGAAGCTTGTTGTTGGCTACCAACAGCATCTGGTCAAGGTAAAGCTTGTTTAGGGGCATTTAACCAAATATTAGTGATGTGCTGTATGTAAATATTTGACCCTATAAGTATAGGTTTGACCCTCTGTTGATTTCAGAAAGCTAAATAAATTAAATCTTGTGCAGCAAATTCCTGATTTTTCCCCATTAAAGATGTGTTGTACCATCATTCTGCCACAGAAAATGAACAGTTCAAAAAAATCACTGAAAGCCTAATACTGCCTTGACAGCCATGTTCATAATGAGTGTATGTAAACTTCTGACCGCATCTGTACTTAAGGTTTTTTTTTTTTTTAATTTGAATACCCAAGTTCCTATTAGTCACCTGGTCAGCCTGGAACTATAGTAATGAGAGACAAATGGTGAAAGACGGGAAAATCATATTGTACTATTGTCCATTGAGTACTGACATTGGACTTATATTCAAGAAATTTAATAAAATTTAAAACAAAAAGACCATTAATGAGTGCTGCACAAAACCCCCCACATTTTATTAAACTTATGACAAATTGAATGAAACATTGATAGATAATAAGAGATTGAGTTTAATAATTAATAGAAAATTGTAGCTTGATAAAAAAGAAAACCATACTTTCATGATTAAATACATTAACAGAAATATACATCAGAATTCTAAACTGTATAAATATCTAGGTATGTGGGGTTGAAGGGATTTTTACTTTAGTTTATTCTTAATTCACTACCACCTGTAAAATGCAAATGAATGTCTTATTTTTGAATATTGCTCTGCATTCCCCAGAAAGACTACATGACAAGTATGCAAATATATGGGTACAAATATGTCTAATTGCTGTCAAGATTAGCATATGATGAAATACTCTGCAAGTCAATTTAAGGCCAGATGTCACATAATACTGGAATTGCCCAGTATTACCTTATAGTATTAATGTAGTATTTTACAGAGTTAGTGCTTCAACCACCTGCCCTTGCACTGCTAGAAACAATGCTAAATAATAGTACAGTATTAAAATTGTTCGCTATGGCTTTCATAAGGGAATATTAATTATAAAAAGCTGCCACATACCATATCATTACTTATTACTAAATGAAAATACACTTCTATTAGTATGTAATAACAGCATTTAAAAAATTATTTTTAAAATGTTTGCTACTGTAGCAACATTGCTTTTCATGAAGCCACTTCTTCTTTTTGTCCTCTAAGTTTTCTTAAACATTTCTGGATGATCCCACTGACTGCAGGAGTGGAAAAGTAGTAAAGCAGTGGGTTTAGCGCACTATTGAAATAGGTTAAGCAAAGTGAAAAATAAAAAGCCACATTTGGATCAGTGAATTGTGAACACTGGTCGTACCAAATCATCAGGATCCAAATAGTCACCCGTGAGGCAGTGCTTGGCAAGAAGCAGAGGAAAAAGACCACAGCAACCATGAAAATGAAGCGGACAGCCCTCTTGATCTTGCCTGTGGTGTCCATTGTTTTTGTTTTCAGCTGCCATGTAATGCAGACTGTGCAGAAGGTGATGATGCTGCCTGGCACAAAGAACTGGACCACAAAGAAGGTGCTGTGCCACAATACTGTTAGATTGTTGTCCAAGCATATGTTAAAACTCTCGCACTGGGTGCGGTTGTTGAGACTGAAAAAGTGTGATGAGCCCAGCACCTGACCTATCACAAGGAAAACAATAGCCCATAGTCCCGTAGAGACCCCCATGGCAAACTTCAGGTTCATCCGATTTAGACGATGTTGTGGGTGCACAATCTTCACGTAGCGGTCCACAGCCACAGCAGTGAGAAAGAAGATGCTAGCGGTCCTGTTGGCTGCTATAAAGAAGAGCAGCATGCGACAGAAGGCATCTCCAAAGATCCAGTCCTGGCGCACAATGTAGTAGTGAGCTCTGAATGGCATGAAGAAGAGCAGAATTGTGTCGGCCACAGACAGGTGTGCCAGGTAGATGGAGTTTGGCTTCCAGTTCGCTGCATCAAGGGCAAACATGCAGAGGAACAGAAAGTTCCCCGTGGTGCCAAGAATGAACTCGATGAATAGTATAGGAGGGAGGGCTTTGTCTAAAATAGGGGCCTCAAGAACACAACAACCTGAGGAGTTTACCATGTTGGCAGTACTGATGCAGATGGACTGAGAAACTGTTTAACTACACTACTGTTTTATTCTACAACCAGAGACAAAAAATGAGATGAACAAAATTCCAAACCACTCACCACCCACCACCCATATTATATATTGTATCACGGCCCTCTGGGCTTTGCCCCTTTTCCCCCTTGGCTGTGGCTGTGTTTCTTTGTGTGTTCCCCTGCAGCTGTGCTGGTGGTGTGGCACGAGGCAATTAGCCCAATTAGGTACACTGGCATACAGGTGTACCTATGGTTTAAAAGTGATGCTGCTCCTCTCTGGGGAGCATCAGATGCCTGGTTTGGGGTGCCTGTCGTAGATGTATGCTGTTTTTGGAGAAGGTTTGTCATGTGTTTTAGGAAACTTTTTAGGAAAGCCTTGGAGGCTCGCATTTGCTCTTTTGTTGTGCTGATTAAATAAAATAACTCCGAATCCCCACCACCACCCCTTGATGTACTCACCTGGTTGGCATAACAATTGGGAGCTCATTTTAAACTAGACGCGTTGTTTATAATTGGATGTTGGATTTGCGTTTTGTGATTTGGATTTGTCGCTCACTCAGTTTTGTTCAGATTTACCATGACATCAAGGAAAACTTTTTCATGTTTGTGGACAACTTTTGAATTTGGTAAGTGCTTTGCATGTTATTTGAAAGGGGTTTGGGGAGTGAGTACAGATTCAGAAATTGAGTAATTTAAAATCGAATAATTGAATTGTAATTGGTTGCAGTTTGCCCTAGCTGAACTCAATACCAACAACAGTTTTGAATTTTGCACTATCTCATTGCTTAAAAAAAGCCCAAATTCTCATTAAACTTTTGTAATTGATCTGCTAATGCCTGTTTATCTTAAGGAAATAAACTTTTCCCTCTGGTAGGTAAAGAACGTATTGTTGGATACGTTGTTTCTTGTTTTTGCTTGTTGTTTTCTGGATGGTGATGGGATTAATAGTGGTTGTCCCAGGGGCAGGTCCAAAGTTTGGGAAGTTGCTTGTCAATTGGCAGTTTTCTCAAGCCTACTGGATTCCCAGCCCATAATTACTCAGCCCCAAACTGTCTGAGGATGAGGGTTAACATTAGTTCGTGGGAGTTAGTGATAGTGAGGGTCAGGGAAATTTTATTTTATTATAGGCACAGACAGGTTGAAATATACTACTTCAGCGTGTGAATAAATATTTTTGTTTGAATTAATTGTCACTGACAACCTTTTGAGGGTTGCATCCTGACTCTATCTGAGGAGCTGCTGGATGTGATTACAAGAGAGCATCCATCCATTATCTGTAACTGCTTATCATGTGCAGGGTCGTGGGCAAGCTGGAGCCTATCCCAGCTGACTATGGGTGAGAGGCAGGGTACACCCTGGACAAGTGGCCAGGTCATTGCAGGGCTGAAACATAGACACAAACAACCATTCACATTCACGCCTATGGTCAATTCAGAGCCACCAATTAGCCTAACCTGCATGTCTTTGGACTGTGGGGAGAACCAGAGCACCCAGAGGAAACCTATGCAGACATGGGGAGAACATGCAAACGCCACACAGAAAGGCCCTTGTCAGCTGCTGTGTTCGAACCCAGGACCTTCTTGCTGTGAGGTGACAGTGTTAACCACTACACCACCATAAGCAAAAGTCATGTGACTGAATACAACCTATTCTATCAGTCTTCCACTATGTTTGTTTTCAGGCAGAAATGTCCTGCAAATCCGATCTCGTGTACCTGTTTCAAAGGTTTCAATCACATGGACTGCTACTGAAATTAATGAATGGCAGATGATACAAAAAGCAGCTCCTTTCATATCTGCTGTTATTGAGTTGCCTTTATCCATTAACCTTCTATTCAGTGTGATTTCCAAACAGCCTCGCAATGATACCAGCATATTCTCCAGCTAATTAGGCGATCCTACGATGCTGTCTAGGATGCGTTTGTGTTCACACCACAAATGTTATGTGGTCATATGTGTCCCAGAACCCCTCTGAACGTGGTTTGAGTGACCAGAACAGAAAGTGATATATGGTGAACCCTGTTCACACTTGTACTTAGTGCTGTCCACTTACACCTGGATCACCGAGGGCATATATTAATACCAGGTGTGAACAGGCCTTAGAGGAAGTATGTGTTAGGGCTGGAATATACTTGATGATCAGATCATGCCCTGTCATGCATCATGGCTGCCATGTGCTCCCAGCGCTTTTTTGACGCACCCTCTGAGCATGTCATCAGAAATTAATGTAATGCATACACGAATTGCAGTTCCAGGAAAAAACTGGGGTGGCAGTGTGTTGATGTTTTGGTGTGTGACATCAGCATTGTTGTTTACTAGACTGAAGTTATCAACATGGCTGAATGCTTCAAGGAAGAGCTGATAGAGCAGGTTAGAAATTACGATGTGGGGGTAAAGCTCTAACATGCCATTTTCTGTGTCACTGTTGCTGTCTTTTTTTGTACTTTCGCAACAGCATCAGAACACAATTTTTATCTTCAGCATCTTCCATCCATCCATCCATTCATTATACATAACCACTTATCCTGTGCAGGGTCGCTGGCAAGCTGGAACCTATCCCAGTTGACTATGGGCGAGAGGCGGGGTACACCCTGGACAAGTGACCAAATCGATCTTCAGCATCTTTCTTCCCTCAACTCACAACACAGCGAAACCAGACATTGTTTTCTCACTGTGATGATTTCTCGCACTGCCACCTGTTGGAATCCTGCAGATTTACATAAAGTACACACACAAGTATAGTCAGTACACTGCTTGTGTAGCACCAGCATCACAATGAGATTGTTATACCTGCTTCTACCACAAGGGGCAGTCAGGTGTGTGGTTTGTTTTTCTTTGTGGTAAAAGAGCAGCTTATTCTTAGAAAATAAATGCTTCTTGTGAATTGTATGCATGCCTACATAGTGTAAAAGAAATAAAACTTTTCAGAACATGTGGTTGTAGTAAAATTATAGGAAGCCATGGCCTAAAGGTTAGAGAAGCAGCTTTGGGACCAAAAGGTTGCTGGTTCAATTTCCCTGGACCAGCAGGAATGGCTGAAGCGCCCTTGAACAAGGCATCTAACCCCCAACTGCTCCCCAGGCTGTTCTGGGTATGTTGTACATTGCTCTGGATAAGAGCATCTGCTAAATGCCATTAATGTCATGTAATATATCAGTTGAGAGCATATAAAACCCTGCATTACACTCTGACTACATTCCTGAGATTCTCTTTATTGTCATTAAACATACAGTAAGCACCCATTAATGGTACAATGGAATAATCTTTATGTACTGTATTCTACACATTACTATCAATATCTGTAAAGAATTGAGAGAGAAGAAGTGATTTTCGTGAAATGTGGATGACGCCAGACGGATGCCAGATGATGGCCAACACATAATGGCATAAGCCTTCATGCTTGTCAGCCTGTCAGCTGGATGAGCTAATAATAATAATAATAATAATAATAGTAATTTCAACTTATATAGTGCCTTTCTCACACCAAAGGTCTCTTTACAATCACAAAAAAAAGTCCACCAAAAGAGGGTGAGGATGTAATTCCAGTGGCATAGCTGCCCACAACCCCACCAAAAAGCGCACAAGGATATGTCCCAAACTTCCTGCACAGCCACCATGACACCACCTGGCAACATCATTCGGAACACCGCACCATGGATCCACAAAGCGAGCACAGAAGCACTGTCTCAAAGATCACTGGTACGTCCCAAACCGTCTGCACAGCCACCATGACATCACCAGGCAACATCACTCAGAACATCAAGCCATGGATCCACAAAGTGAGCACAGAAGCATCACTGCAAAGAGTGCTGGATAACCACGATGTTAAAGAGAGCAGTGAGCTCACTGCAGTCCATAGTAAGCAGCACAGGCATCACCCATGGAGGACCAAGGCCTCGGGTCCTTGGGCGGAACCCGACACCCAAAACTGGATGCGGAGCTACACCACAACTGGCAGCCAAAACCTTCAAACAAAGAACAAACATCAAACCATACAAACACAAAAAGAAAAACAAAGGGAAAAAAAGAAAATTAAAAAGCTCTGGTGAGAAGCAGCAGCCAAAACACTCACAACCTGGAACAGAAGTCAGACAGTGAAAAAAATACAAACTGAACTTTTTAAGTGCTATAATCCTTCAAACTTCTGAAACTTTTCAAACTTGTGAAACTCCTCCAATCTGAGCAGCTCTATTTTCCAGCACAATAACAGCTGCATAATTAAACAGTTTCATCGTTTACAATTAACACACAGAGAGATGGTGTTAATTCAGCTTGTCTGACTGCATAATACATCAGATGAGCTTTTATTGCCTCTTTATTTCCCTGATAGTGAGGTTTCAGTGGCTGCATCTGTAATAAATGAATAATTTATGCTGCAGCAGGATCCTTTTACACTGGATAATTATGTTTGGTAAAAATAAATAAAAATAAATAAAAATAAATGAAAGAAAGAAAGCTGGAAATAAACTGACAGCTAATGTGACAAATCACAAATGTATCTCATATCAGTGCTCCTGGAGTCAAGGTGTTTATTGTAACAGAATGTATCATATCGTGTGACGTGAATGTCTTAGTCATAGCTCATAAGAAAAAATTATGACATTTATGATAATGTTATTCATTGAATGCCTGAACACACTGCATATTACTGTGTGCATTAAACGATAGATATAAATAACATTTTACATCTTTAAGGACTACTTTACTCCCATAATGCATCATGGTCAGGGGATTTATTCCTACTGCTACATTCAGCTGCAATTTTAGCTCAAATTTCAAATAAGCCACCATTTTGTGTCATTCAAGAGGCAGCTTATATTTATTCCTGCCAAAAACAATCAAAAAGATAGATTATTATATTCCAGTGATGAAATATGGACCATTATTGAATTCTTTCTTCTTCTTTCATATAATGTACACATACTACAAAGTCAAATCCAGGGAAGATATCCAGGCAAGGGCAGCATTGTTGGTTGTTCTGTCCAAGTCAAGTTTATTTGTATCACTGAGGAATGTGAACCTGTTTGACATGTAAAGTGGAGAGGAGTGGTGCTCCTGTGGGTGAGCCTCAGTGGTAGCTTTGGCTCTATGATTATGCCGCCGAGTCATCACCCATTTGCCCAGCTGTGAGGGTTCTAATGGCGGAGTTGGGGAATTTCTAACTCCACCTAGAGCATCCAGACTTTCCCCTGCAGAAACTACACTGTTCTTATTCTCACTAACCCTCTCTTGAGTCTGGATATGCACATCTAAAGCTGCAATCTTCTCCATCAGAGAACTAACTAATCTGCACTTATCACAAATAAAGCTATCACTAGTGATGGAGGAAGAATGACTAAACATCCTGCACTCAGCAGTCTTGGTGGCCACAGTCACAGGCAGAGCTGTCAGCTGTCAGCCGTCCCCCATTTATGCAGACGGTGTGTATGTAGTTCAATGTCTGCCACTGGGAGGTTGAAACTGTTTGGCTTCACTGTGGGATCTATGATGGTAGTGTGGTCCCAGTTGGAGCTGGCATCTGCCCATGCCCTGCACCAATCGATCTTGATGTCAAAGTTGTCCAGAAATTCAAATGACAACCGGACAGGTTTTGCAAGACTTTAAACACATGGTTGGCAGGTTGTTGAGATCATCATAGATGGGAAGGTCAAGGTTGGCCTCAATGGCATGCCTGTCCTTCATCATTCTTTCCTTTCTGTGTATGTTGGGGGAGTGGACATGTGCCATCCTTGACCGCCATGCAATTACATTGCATTACATTAATGGCATTTAACAGATGCTCTTATCCAGAGTGATGTACAATGTACCTAGAGCAGCTTGGTGAGCAGTTGGGGGTTAGGTGCTTTGCTCAAGGGCACTTGAGCCATTCCTGCTGGACCAGGGAATCGAACCAGCAGCTTTTGGGCCCAAAATTGCTTCTCTAACCATTAGGCCATGGCTTTCCCCTCCATTATGCAATGGAGTAGTAAGGCATCTCCTTCCCTCCACTAGCCTGCGGTGGTGCCTTAAGCAAGCACTAGCAACCCCTTGTTCCCTATGGTCAGGATTACAACCGAAGACTGGACTTAACAAACTGTGTGGAGGAGACTACCACCTAGTGGTTCAACAGGCAGGACGGGAGACTCAGCAAAGCATTTGTAGAACATGATCAGGGCACAGCACAACACGTAGAACACCATTGGCAATCCACTGCATCACGCCCTAGCTCCAGCCATCTTGCCCCTGAACCCAGTTAGGTCAGGATGAAAAAGTGAGGCTGATGGCTGCACAACTCTCCCTAACTCTAATCCAAGTAATGCACAAGTCATGACTTCAAATTCAAGTTCAAATACATACAACCGCCACCCACCAAATTGAAGTCATGGTCATCTTCAACCCTGAAGGATGAACATCATCATCATGTTGGGGGAGTGATGTGAGAGAGGACAGGAAGCCATGGAAGGGGAGTTGATTTCAGTGTCCCTGTCATCACCTGCATTCCAGAGTTCAGGACTGTGTCAACTTGTTTGGCATGGTAGCTGATGGTCCAGGTTGTTGAGCAGTACTCTGCTGTTGAGTAGACTAGGGCTAGACTTGAATCCCCAACTGTTGCCTGCAAGCTTCCTGATGATGTTCACCCTTGACTTCAGTTTGTCGGCTACCTTCTTCAGGTGCTCATGATATGTGAGGGTGCAATCAAGCATGACCCCAAGGTATTTTGGAAACTCCTCATTCCTCACTGTTTTGCCACATAAGGACACTTCTACATGCCTACACTGTCTACACATGATTGAATTATTTAATTCAGTACTTAAACATTATGGGGTGGTGTGATGAAGCAAAGTTACTTCTATCATAATGAGGTTGATTATTTTCCTCTAACAGCATGTCCTGATGTGTTTTATTACTTTTACATCACAGAATTTTTTATAGGTCCTCCAACAACAACACACCATACATGTATCCATTTATAGTTACATTTCTGGTTTCTCTGATTCCATGATTTCTCTGAGTATGCTGTGCTTTTTCTTTCTGACATTTGCATATATGATTTTTGTTTACAAGTCTGCTTTCTGTTCATTGCTGGTTTCTTAGTTTCATTATTTAAATGTGTTTACATTACAAAATTACAAAATGACTTCAGGTTTGAGAAATACACTACATAAACGCATTACACACGTTTTAACTATGGATACAGCAGCTACCTGGTGGGCTATGTTAACCACAATTTAGCAACTGTTGGCTAGCCAGCATTTGTGTCTTTCTTTGTGTGTGAAGCCTTGTATATTATTGTCTTTGCATAAGTGATAGTGATTAGTTGTATTGTTCATTCATTCATTTCATTTATTGACATTTGATCGCTAAGGGAATAGAATGGTCCTGTTAAGGAGGAGCTAACAGAATAAACTGGGAATAGATACTGGTTTGTGAGGGCTATGATGTCGAGACCAGGTGCCTAACTCCAGTCCTGTGTAGTTTTTTTTTTTTAACTTGTAAATGTTTTAGGTTGTTCCTGTCAATTAGGAAAACCCTGTTTGCACCTTTCAGGAATCAATAAACAACTTTTGTACTAACGTGCTATGTGCAGCTGTGCCATCTTGTCACAATTTCCAAAAACTGATTGAAAGCCTGGCGAGCTTCCACTAAAGAATGGACTTTCACACTGCCTGTGAGTGCTTGTGTTAACTCTACAGGAGTTCATTTTGCACTTATTTATTCCTGCTGACTTCGTTTTGCTCTCCGGCCTTGCATGAGAAATGAGAGTATACTATTTGGACTTCAACTAACACTTATTTAAAAGTCTGCTTACTTTCTCTGATCATGAGTCAAAGAAAACTTCCCATAATAATGCCAGCACATGAGCTTATATGACCTCTAGCTGAATTCTAATTAATTAGCGCTTACTTCAGTGACTAGACCTGCATTCCTATTAATAATATGTTTCCTGGGTTAAGCAATAAAACTGCCAACATCTCCTGACCAATCAGAATCCAGAATTCAACAGCGCTGGAGTGTAACAGAAAATGTTCTTCAAAATGTCCCTGAATATTTGTACGAATCCAATCATGCTAACTGGTTCCTATTATTTCTCAGTTAGCAATATGGTTTGCAGGGTTCTAACTAGGCCTTTTCAGTGTATCGGGCTGATATGCAATGTTTCTTTACTGCTACACCCACAATATTGCTGACACACCTCTAAAAGTTGCCGCTACACTAATAAAAAGACTTGTCAATCTTGAAAATACTGCGAGTTGGCATAGTGGTTAGCATGTATGCCTCTCGATCGGGAGATTGCAAGTTCTACTCACGGTCAGGTCATACCAAAGACCATCATAAAAATGGTACCTACTACTGTCTGGCAAGGCATGCTACAATACAGATGCAAGTGGGGAAGTCAAACTCTCACAGTTACCAGAGGACTAACCCCCCACTGTAACCCTAACTGTATAGGTGAGAGGCTGAGGGCTATTGAAATGGAGATTGGCGCTGCACCCATATGCCTTGAAGAGTTGGTTAATACTGGGACAGAAGACTGCCTGGGAAAACCAGATCCTGGCGTGAGAGGGACTTTGACTTTTTTTTTAGAGGGTGAAATATCCAAATCCCTTTCTATCTTTCTTTGAGGAACATTGTTTTTAAAACATTTCAATAATTTTCTCACGGATTTGTTGACAAACTGGAGATCATCAGCACATCTTTGGTCCAAAAACTATACCTTTCCTGAATACTGATTTTGTACCAAATCATGATTACAATCACCTGTTGACATCACCTGTTTCAAATCACATCATTATTTAATGGGTTTACCTCATTATTAGACCAAAATTCTCCCCATCCCAACTTTTTTTTTGGTAACATGTTGGAAACACAGGGAAACACAGGTCAGAAACACAGGGAAGGATGTATGTTAACAAACTGAAGTTCCTCAGGAAACTCTTAGACCCATGAATGTAGTTCATGAAATAAACATTTTAAATAGTCATAAAGGGTCACATTGTTCCATTAAGGTAGTTCAATTTCTCATAAAATTCAGAGAAATAAAAGTATCTTCACAAAATTCACGTCAATATGAAAGTCAATAATGAAAGAACAACATGCACAAAATTTGCAAAGAAAAAGAGAATCAATATTGTAATTCTACCTGTTCCTATTTGGCGTCCAAACACTGATGGTGTAGGCTGGCCTATTCAAATTGAAGGTTTTCATGATTGGCCAAAGGTTTAATAGGTAAATTAAAACAAATAAGTATACATTTCAAAATTCTTTATTACCATGTGTAACAAGTGCAATGTCATCCTTACTCCCCACTCACTCCTGCAGTATCACTTCTCAACATAAATCCTAAACACTAAATAATAATAAAATACAGTAAAATGTACAATACAGTGCAATACTGTAAAAACTACAATAAAAATTGACTAACAAGAGATACTATATGCCTGAATAAGAGTTACAATGCTATGGTTGGGAGTGCAAAAATGTGTAGTAAAGTGACCGAGTGCAATGATATTAATAGTATAGCAAACAGTAATTACAAAAAATGTGATATTGCAGAGACAATAATTTATCCATCCATTATCCGTAACTGCTTATTCTGTGTAGGATCGCGGCCAAGCTGGAGCCTATCCCAGCTGACTATGGGCAAGAGGCGAGGTACACCCTTGACAAGTCACCAGATCATCGCAGGGTTGACACATAGAGACAAACAACCACTTACACCTACGGTCAATTTAGAGCCACCAATTAGCCTAACCTGCATGTCTTTGGACTGTGGCGGAAACTGGAACACCTGAAGGAAACCCGGGCAGACACGAGGAGAACATGCAAACTCCACACAGAAAGGCCCCCATCGACCACTGGACTCAAACCCAGAACCTTCTTGCAGAACCACTACACCACCGTGCCACCCACATGCACAAGTCATGACTTCAAATTCAAATAAATTGAAGTCATGGTCATCTTCGACCCCAAAGGAAGAACATCATAATGTATCAAACTTGGAGCAGTGCTCCAATTTCATTGCATGCGGAGCTATACAATGACAAAGGATTTCAATTCTATTTCTACTCTATTGTATTCTTTGATGTCCATGAACACAGGGACCAGTGGAGTTGTGCAGGTCTTGAAGACATGGCGGGGGGAGTCCATCTGGGCCACAAGCTTTCCCTGCTTTCTTTCACCTTTCTAATAGTCAATGGATCTCAGACTCAGACAGTTGCAGTACGTAGTCCTCTGGATGGTTAGCCATTTTGGTGGTCGACTCAGAGTTCTCCCTCTGAAAGCGAGCATAAAACAAGTTCAGCTTGTCTGGTAGGGAGGGGTCAGTGTTGATGACTCCTGAGCTCCTCTTGAAGTCGGTGATGCCCCTCAGACCTTGCCACATATGCCTGGTGTCTGAGCCCCAGTACTGTGATCCCAGTATGTTTTTTCACTTTTGATCATTTTTCTGAGGTTAATCCTGGACTTTTTGTAGAGAGTCCCCATATTTGAAAGCAGTACTCTGTTCCCTTAGTTTATTATGGATTCATCCATGGTTTGCGGTTTGGAAATGAAAGAACAGTCTTGGTGGGAATGCATTCCTACACCAGCCTGTTAATGTATCCGGTGACGTGATCTGCTTACACTTACAAGTCTGTAGTCTTGAATTTGACAGAAGACTGTTTGCTTTCCCTTGTTTTATTTTATTTTTTGTTGCAGTCTTACCACTGGCAAAAATCTTCACAGTCAAATATGCTCACGTTTTTTGAGGAAAAAAAGGATATGGAAGGAAAAAAACAACAACAACAGCTAATGAATTTATACCAATGCATCACTAGTACTGGTGATTTTTCAGCATGATTCACTAAGTTCTAACACAAAATTAAATATTGTCATAAATCACACTATTTATTACACCTTCCATAATTTTCATACAACCATTTCTATGCATTATTACCCTTCGTGTCAACCCCTCACACCAGGAACCCTACCCAGTAATGAGATTAACTTACAAATGTAGTTTGTAGAAAGCCACTAAATAACTTTTCGACCTTCAGAAATTTCAAATAGAGTTTTCAAGAAGTGTATAAAAATTAAGAATGTCTAACCATTTCAATGAATTACCCAGTTATATACATATATATTAATTTACACAGTGCAAAAAATGACTATGTATGAATATTTTAATAGCAACAGCAGTCACTGTCAGTCAAGTTAAAAGTCAGTGATAAATGTCGAACTTCTCAATAGACAGAAAGATCTATCTTTCTGTTTCCGTTTCCGATGGAGTGTATGTTGTGCACATTTTGGCTGCCGCTTCTCACCGGAGCTTTTAATTTTTCTTTTTTCTCCCCTTTGGTTTTCTTTTGTGATTGCATGAACTGATATTTGTTCTTTGTTTGAATGTTTTGTCCGCCGGTTGTGGTGTAGATCTGGACCCAGTTTTGGGTGTCGGTTCCCTTTGGGCCTTGGTCCGCTATGGGTGATGCCTGTGCTCCTCGCTATGGACTGCAGTAAGCTCGCTGCTCTTTTTAGCACCGGGGTTGAACAGCACTCTGTGTGGCGTTGCTCCTGTGCTTGGTGGGGTGTTCCGAGCGATGTTGCCCGGTAGCGTCATGGTGGCTGTACAGGCGGTTTGGGACATGCTAGTGCTCTTCGTGGCACTGCTTCTGTGCTCGCTTTGTGGATCCATGGCGTCGTGTTCCAAGCGATGTTGCCCGATGGCGTCGCGGCGGCTATACAGGCGGTGTGGGATTTACCCTTGTGCACCTTTTGGTGGGATTGTGGGCAGCTATGTCACTGGAATTACATCCTGACCCTGTTTTGGTGGACTTTTTTTTCTCATCTCATTATCTCTAGCCGCTTTATCCTGTTCTACAGGGTCGCAGGCAAGCTGGAGCCTATCCCAGCTG
>JAOBAM010000026.1:70454529-70464920 GCA_025212355.1 Notarius kessleri
TTTGGTGGAAAGGTGAGCCTTGGGCCAAAGAACAATTCATTAGATTTTGATGCAAATCTGGGGATATGTATGTGGATCCAGGATCCAAATATGTATGAAGATCCAGGATTTTTTGTCTCTTCCCAATGTAACTCAAAAAGTACTAAACAGATTTGGATGAAATTTGGAGCAAAGGTGGGCCATGGGCCAAGGAACAATTCATTAGATTTTGGTGCCAATCCGAATCTGTGGCTTGGTGGAGGTATGCCGTTCTAGTTAATACTATGACAGCAAATTTCAAAAACTACTCCAAATACAACTTGTCCTACACATAAATACAGTAAATAGTGCCACAACTTTGTGTTCTCTTCCCATTGCTCTATCTGTCATTGAATCTATATTCATTTATTCATTTGTTCATCTTCAGAGAATATCCTGGGAATACTGGGAATGAAGTAAGAATACAGACTGGATGGGAAACCAGTCCATTGCAGGGCACCACACACACACACACACACACACACACACTCTCTCTCTCTCTCTCTCTCTCTCTCATTCAGATCATTCAGACCTAGGAGTAATTTGAATTTGATTTGAGAATAGAAGTAACACCACCTACAAGCATGTTTTTGGACAGCAGAAGGAAACTGGAGAACCCTGAGAAAGCTCACACCCACACAGAGAAAATACGAAACTCCATGCAAACAGTATAGGTAACTCGAGATCTGGATAGAACTGGGAACACAGGATCCATGCGACAATACTCCACAACCAACAACCTTGATTTGATTTAGTATTTTTGACAAAATTCTGTCTAAAATTTTTGCGTGTATGTAGACAGCCGGCAGTTTTCACATCAGGAAGTTTTCAAAACAGACCTTTTCAAATTCTTTAAATGTCTCTTAATACCTCTCTAATTTCTCAGGATCAGAGCGCTGGATGTGATGCATCGAATCTGCATGAAATTAGTAAGAATAAACTCTTTCAGAGCCATGAGGTGATCCAGGGAGTCAGATTGAATCAGTGGTAGATTTTATTTCAAGCCTCAACCATCAACATGGCAACCTCAGACTCTGTCAAATACACCATTTAGCTATTCCTAACCACTTCCCTTCTTCTCTCAGTGATTGGTCTGAATAATAGATATGTTGGCTCTCATGTGGGGCTGATAAAAATGCATTCTACCAAGGATGCGCCACTCTGAACAACCCCACGCCTTCCCGCTGTCGACTGAGTGCTCGGGTGACTTGGTGAAAGTGCCTTTGTGATGTGTCTAGACTTCTACTGGAAAGGTATGCGTGCTTGTATGCACATCATTCACCTTAAGAACTTCCTGTAGCAGAGTGTGTGATCTCAGAAGGTTGGATGTATCTACAGATGATATTTTCTTGCCCCAGGTTTGTCTATTCTGTCTAGTCTGGGTTTCCTTTTTTGTGTTTTTCCATTGGTTTGGACTCTTGTTTCAACCGATTCCCAAAATTCCTCATTAAAATCCCCACCTCTGTTCTCTCCCCTCCTCTCTCAGGCATTTCCCTCCTGTCTCCCCTCTTCTCCATCTCCTCCCTCCTTCTCTCTCTCTCTCGTTCTCTCTTGCTCTCACCCAGTGCCTCCTCCTCAGATGTATTCTTCAGTCAGTGGGCTGGAACTGCAGCGGCTGCTGGAGGAGTCCAGACTAAGAGAGGGAGATAGAGAGAGGGGGAGAGAGAGAGAGAGAGAGAGAGAGAGTGGAAAGGGAGCGGGTGGAGGGGCCGAGCAGCGTCTGGGTCAGCGTGGTCTGTCATCTCAGATAATCTAAGAGCGAGCAAGCGCATGAGACCGAGTGTGTGCATGTATGTGTGTGTGTGTATGAGAGAGAGAGAGAGAGAGAGAGAGAAGGAGCGCAGCAGGAGCGAGGAGGTAGAGATGTCAGAGGATGTGGTTTTCCTGAGCTTGCAGAACACAGCGCAGGCATAGTTTGAGCATGACCTCAACGCAGGCACGCAAAACGAGCTCTTGGTGCTCTGCTTAGCCCTGTGCAGGAGTGGAACCAGTGGGATTCTGAGAAAACAGAGCCACACAATAAAAGTGCTCTCAGAAGAACAGATCACGGACTCGTTGTATTCTGGAGCTCCAGGACATCACGCAGGAATTTGGGAATTTTTGCGCGCAAGCTTGTTCTCATCTTTTCCTCGCTTCATGCTGTTCGTGAACTTCACAGAGAAGGCGTTCTCTCCTCTCATCGTTGAGACTTAACGCACCTGTGGATCCACAACGGCCAAGCAGGTAAGATCTCGACCGACATACCGGATCTTTCTCAGACTTCTCAGAGACTTGGTTAAAGTTCAGATGGTTCAGGGTTGTTGTTTGTGGGTTTTTTTTTGTTTGTTTTCTGTCTTAATGCTTGATGCTCATGATTCAGATTAAATAGCCAGTACGGTGTATCAGCTTTCCGTCTAAGCAATATCGACAGAACCGATCATGAATCTCTAAAATTCTTCCCAGACTTAAGGCAAGTGTGTGCACAGGTGGAAGTGTGTCTATACATATAAGAGAAGCAAATGGTGCAACAATTTTTTTTTTCTTGCAATTATTCACTGACAAACACTTTGTGACTCTCAGGGGAAACTGGAGCTCCCAAAGGTGCTTTTTAATATATATTTTTAAATGATTATTGGATACAAACCAATACGCTCATGAATCTTTTCAAAACTGAACATCATGTTAATCCAATTTAATTCGGATCAAAATATTGTTATCTGTTTAAGCCTGAGATGATTAAGAAGACAGCTTATAAAGGGCATGTCAGCAGGGATGATCAGTCATGGCAAGCCACAAGCCTCATAACTTCCCACAAAACAAACACACACACACACATATACACACACCCTCCTTAAACCTCTCCTCTCACAGATCAGTGATTCGGTTCTCTGCGAGTCCAAGTCACATGAGCAAAGCGTGATCTGGATGGCAGCTCTGAGACTTGATCGCTCGACTCGTCTTCTTCTTTCACTTCTTTAACAAGCCGTTCGTGTCAAATTTGCCCTTGTTACTACTCAGAGAATGGAGGTCAAGGGTATTTCAGAAAAGAAAAGAGGGCGAATGAGGGTAAGAGGGAGACAGAAAGAGAGAGAGAGAGAGAGAGAAAGAGAGGGAATGTGGGCAAGTGGTAGGAAAGAGAGAAAAGGGCAGAAGGGGCAAACTGTCATTAATCAGTTCCAGCGGCTGCCTGCGAGGCAGGCTGTGTCGGGTCATGCTGGGTCTCAGGAACACGCGCACAGAGGAGCTTGTTGTCGCTGTGGAATCTGGAACATCGTGAGATCTACTGCCAGATCTATCTTTACAGTCTGCTGTATGATGTTTCGACTCAGTAAATACTGTGTGTTTGAGTGTTGCTCTTCCCTGCTGCATGAAGTTTTTTCCAGTGATCTTCACTGACATAGAAACCTACATTGCGGTCATACATGTCATGGTGATATAAAATAGACTCATACACTCAAAAATGCTCATGAGAAACATTTCCTTGTCAAGTTACAACTCAACTCAACTCAATTCATTAACTGATTCATTCATTCATCTTCAACTCC
The DNA here is from genome assembly GCA_025212355.1 of Notarius kessleri. Classification (NCBI taxonomy): domain Eukaryota; kingdom Metazoa; phylum Chordata; class Actinopteri; order Siluriformes; family Ariidae; genus Notarius; species Notarius kessleri. The sequence continues at coordinate 70,458,072 of JAOBAM010000026.1, forward strand.
AAGCTTTATCCTGATCAGGATCGTAGAAGATCTGCCAACATTGGATGCAAGGCAGTGAGTGATACAACTTGGACAGAATGTTGGTCCATCACAAGGCATCCTGTACACACATTCATATCTTGGGGCAAATTAGCATATCCATTTCATCCAATGACATGGTGTGAGGAGTTGGGAGGAAACCAGAAAACCAAGAGGAAACCAATACAGACAGAACTCCATAGCTGATTTCAGAATCGAACCCTGGAGCTGTGCTACCCAGTGTACGCATTTTTTCATGCAAGAAAACTAATGCTAGCATGTGCATGTACACAAGCATCTCAAGTTACTTAAAGAAGCATTATTAGCTCATCTAGCCAACAGATGATGAGTTTACACCATCATGTGTTGTACGTCGTTCGTCCATCCGGCGGCGGCCACATTTCACAAAAATCGCTTCTTGTCTCTCAATTCTTCACCAATATTTATTCTTTTTGGCAGGAAAGTAGGTCTGCCTGGGGTGTATATAGTGTCTACCCAGATTTGCATAATTGCAATTAATAATGAAGATATGGAGTAATTAATCAATCTCTAACGAGCAGTTTCCACACAAATCGCTTCTTCTGCCTCAATTCTTCACCGATTTTGATTCTTTCTGGCATGAAGCTAGGGTGCATATACCCAGATTTGCTTCATTACAATTATTAATGAAGTTATGGACTAATTTAGCCTTAATGAGTAGTTAAAAAAATTGCTTCTTCTCAGTCAATTCCTCACTGTTTTGGATTCTTTCTGGCAAATAGGTCGGCATTCCTAGGGTGGATATAGCATCTATGTATCACTTGTATATAGTGTATATAGCTTGCAACATTTATTGTGCAAGGTGGCCCACTTTAGATTGTTCCGTCTAGACAAGAGAGAGCCAAAGTGAGCTACACCATCATTGACGGTCTCGTTTACTTTCAATTACTAAACAAGTAACGAATAGGCTATCTGTTCCAATACTTTTGCTCACATAACGGCATCGAGTGGTTTACCACCAAAGATGACAAAATTGTTGAATACATTTAGATCTAAATATCAGGACATCGAAGCTGAAATTCTGCGAGCTTGTCAATAGAATTGATCTCAATGCAGATTTTGATACTTAACTCAAACCAAACTGAAAACTGTTACAGAAAGTGCACTGAATTCCGTGATAAGCTAATCAAGGTGTTTTCCCTTCAGGCTACAGTAAACTAGACCTGGACTACGATGCTAAAATCTGTGAACACCTTCCACTTTAGCAGCTCTGATAAAGCCTTGCCTCGGGCAGAAAAGTCTCAAGACTTTCAGCAGAGCCACCTGGGAAAGAAATTGAGCTGTGCGGCTTGTGCTTCGTCGATATTAAACTCCTGAAAAAAACCTTTGGAGTGTCAGCGTATGTCGAAAGCTGTGAGCTGGAGAGAACACCGAGATATCCAACTGAGGAATAAAATTTTAAACAGTATGAAACTTTCACCATTACTGCTAATTTCGCCAAATTGAAAAAGGTTATTTCTGGTACTCGGTGCTCTTTGGACCTTCCACTGATTAAAAAATGGCATTTAGATTTTATAATCCCTGTGTGATTGTTAAAAACATCTTGACGTCTGATGTTAAGTGAATTCGGTCAACTTTATCAACAATTATTCATGAATCCTACACCAAAATCTTTTAAAAATGTAATATGATAAAAATATAAAATTGTTAATACCTTATCAGAGTACAACCCCAAATCCAAAAAAAGTTGGGACAGTGTGTTGAAATTAAATCTGAAAACACTGATCTGTAAATAATTGTTGACCTCTATTAAGCCAGTATCTCAGTAGGCTGCGACAGCTTGCGACAAATTGCGAACGTCATTCGCAAGAGAGTTTCAAAAGTGTCTTGAAACACTTTTCTCAGTTTCCTTGCATGAGTCGTAAAGTGTCGCTCCTTTGTCGCTGAAATTTTGAACATGTTCAAAAAATTCAACATAGCTGCAAATGCATCGCTGGTCTCGCAACGCCGTCACGAACCCTTCTCAAGTCAGTTTCCGTGAGACAGGAAGTGCGAGTGTATCTCACTGGGCTGCGACAGCCCACGACTAGTTGGAGACACAACAATTGCGATAAAATATGCGAATATCAATTCAGTGTTATTCTAAGTGAAAATTGTCACTAATTCGCATATTTTATCGCAATTGTTGAGTCTCCAACTAGTCGCAGGCTGTCGCAGCCCAGTGAGATACTACCCTTCAGGAGCGAGACAGCACACAGAACAATCTCAAATCCCAGGTTAATCAGAATGTTCAGTATTGCATTCATGTAAAATACTGACTTCACACCTTCAGTGTTGAATTCACTCATGAATCATTGATTAAATATTTTCAGTTGTACCATCAACACCTCCAACTCATACGGTGAGTAATCAGGCACCGCCTCCATCCATCCGCTGTACTCCCGCCTACAGTGTTGAATTAACATGTTGAATCAACCCCTACAGCTATCATAAACACTTGCAAAGTTGAACTTTTAAAGTACAGCATTCGCTCCTGCAAGTACTTTATCAACAAATGTTGGTTAAACACTTTCACCAAACACATACAATGTTGAATCAGCTCCCTACAGCGATCCTAAACACTTACAAAGTCAAACATTTATAAAGTATAACCTTCACTTCTATGCTGTAAAGGAGATAAATATAGCACACTCAAATTTGGCATTAAAATGGTGACTGGTTAAAGACCTTCACTGAACATAGACGGTGTTTTGTTTTCATGTTAAATCAAACACCTACAGCTTACAAGTTACAACATGGAACAAAAGTACAACAACCACTGCTACAGTGTTGAGGTGCTGAAGAAAACAGCAGAACCTCAAGTGTTTAATCAACAATTGTTGGTTCAACACCTTCACTAAACAAATACCGTTGAATTAACACACTGAATCAACACCTAAATCTGTTATAAACACTTACAACACCAAACAAATGTACAGTACAACAACCACTGTACTGTATCAGCACTGAGGTGCTGAAAGAAACAGCATATTTTTGAGTCAACGAATGCTGGTTAAACACCTTCACGAAACAAATACCACTGAATTAACATGTTGAATCAACACCTACAACTGTTATAAACACTTGCAACATCGAGCAAAAGTACAGTCCAACAACCACTGTACTGTAGCAGCATTGAGGTGCTGAAGGAAACAGAACTTGTTGATTCAACAAAGGTTTGTTAAACACCTTCACTAAACAAATACCATTGAATCAACATGCTGAATCAACACTTACAGCTGTTATGAACATAGACAAAGTGGAACATTCAAAATACAACCTTGACTTCTACACTGTTAAGGAGATAAATACAGCACACTCAAATTTGGCATTAGAATGATGAATGGCTAAAGACTTTCACTGAACATAATACAGTGTTTAGTTTTCATGTTAAATCAACACCTACACCTGTTATAAACACTTATAACATCGAAAAAAAAAGTACAGTACAAAAACAGCTGTACTGTACCAGCACTGTACCGTTGCTGAAGGGAACAGCACATATTGAGTTGAAAAAGGTTCACCTTCACTAAACAAATATAGCCGAATTAACATGCTGAATCAACACCTACAGTTCTTATAAACACTTACAAAGTGGAACATATTCAAAAAACAACCTTCACTCCTATAGTGGTAAAGAGATAAATACAGCACACTCAAATTTGGCATTAAAATGGTGAACGATTAAAGACCTTCACTGAACATATACAGTGTTTAATTTACATCCAACACCTTACATCTGTTATAAACACATACAAAGTAGACCATTTAAAGTCCAACCTTCACTCCTGCAGTGTAAAGGAGATAAATACAGCACACTCATATTTGGCATTGAAATGGTGAATGGTTAAAGACCTTCACTGGACATATACAGTGTTTAGTTTGCATGTTAAATCAACACCTACACCTATTATAAACACTTACAACATTGAACAAAAGTACAGTACAACAACCTCTGTACTTTACCAGTACTGAGGTGCTGAAGGAAACAGCACATGTTAAATCAACAAATGTTGGTTAAACACCTTCACTAAACAAATACCACTGACTTAACATTGTTGAATCAACACCTACAGCTGTTATAAACACTGACAAAGTCAAACATTTCAATCACAATCTTCACTTCTACAGTGTTGAAGGCATTCATTGAAGACCTTTCACTGAAGACATTAAATACTTTCACTGAACATATACAGTGTTTAGTTTGCATGTTAAATCAACACCTACACCTGTTATAAACACAACATCGAACAAAAGTACAGTACAACAACCAATCTACTGTATCAGTGCTGAGGTGCTGAAGGAAACAGCCCGTGTTGAGTCAACAAAGGTTGGTTAAACACCTTCACAAAACAAATACCACTGAATTAATATGTTGAATCAACAACTACAGCTGTTATAAACACAAAGTGGAACATTTAAAGTCCAATTGTCACTCCTACAGTGTTAAGGAGATAAATACAGCACACTCAAATTTGCCATTAAAATGCTAAATGGTTAAAGACCTTTACTGAACATAGATAGTGTTTAGTTTTCATGTTAAATCAACACCTACACCTATTCTAAGCACTTACAATATTGAGCAAAAGTACAGTATATGAGCCACTGTTCTGTACCAGTGTTGAGGTGCTGAAGGAAACAGCACATGTTGAGTCAACAAAGGTTGGTTCAACACCTTCAATAAACAAATACCACTGAATTAACATGCTGAATCAACACCTACAGCCATTATAAACACTGACAAAGTGGAACATTCAAAATATAACCTTCACTTCTACACTGTTAAGGAGATAAAGCACACTCAAATTTGGCATTATGATGATGAATCATTAAAGACTTTCACTGAACATATACAGTGTTTAGTTTTCATGTTAAATCAACACCTACACCTGTTATGAACACAGCATCAAACAAAAGTACAGTACAGTAAATGCTGTACTGTACCAGCGCTGAGGTGCTGAAGGAAACAGCACATATTGAGTCAAAAAAGGTTGGTTAAACACCTTCATTAAACAAATACCACTGAATTAACATACTGAGTCAACACCTACAGCTGATATAAACACAAAGTCAAACATTTCAATCACACTCTTCACTTCTACTGTGTTGAAGACATTCACTGAAGACCTTTCACTGAAGACATTAAAGACGTGCTGATTCAACACCTACAGCTGTTATAAACACTGACAAAACGGAACATTTAAAGTCCAACCTTCACTCTTTCAGTGTTAAGGAGATAAATACAGCACACTCAAATTTGGCATTAAAATGCTAAATGGTTAAAGACCTTCACTGATCATAGACAATGTTTAGTTTTCATGTTAAATCAACACCTACACCTGTTATAAACACAACATTGAGCAAACGTACAGTATGTGAGCCACTGTATTGTACCAGTCTTGAGGTGCTGAAGGAAACAGCACGTGTTGAGTCAACAAAGGTTGGTTAAACACCTTCACTGAACAAATACCACTGAATTAACATGCTGAATCAACACCTACAGCTGTTATAAACACTGGCAAAGTGGAACATTCAAAGTACAATATTCACTCCTACTGTATTGAGATGCGAAGTACAGTACATATAAAAGTGTTGAATCAACACAGTTCAAATGTAGAATGGTTAAACACCTCCACTGAACACATACAGTGTTGAATCCAGCATAACAGAGTTGACTAAACTTTGTGAATGTTTGTAATAAAGCCTGGACAAACTGATTTTGTGGATTTGGACGGTGAAAGTTTCTCACTCACCCATGTTGAGGAGTTCAGCCGCAGTGTTTTATTGTTCGGTGTTGAAGCGTGTGGAGTGTTTAGAGATCTGCTAGTCCACAGTTTGACTCCTCAGCAGTGTGATGTGGGTCGCTCAGTCCCGCAGAGGATCAGACGCTCTAATCAGCGCAGACAGAAGGAGGAGGAGGATAAGGAAGAGGAGGAGGAGAGAAATCCATTAACTGAGGTTTATTCACACTACTGTCTTTCTCTCAAGTGCTTCTCTTTGAAATCGTTTCAGCCTCAACACCCACTACAGTCCGTCTGTGTTTAGAATCATGATGATGTTACACACTGCAGTGCACCTTTCACTGTTTCCCTTTTCACCCTTTTCACCCAGGTCTTTGTTAATGAGAGGATATTTTCAGTACAGATGTTGTAGTGTCCTCAAACACTCAAATGCACAATACAGGATTGACAAACACAAGCATTAGAATCAACTGTCCTGGGATTAATCACAGACTGAATATTCCTGTTCAAGATAAAACACATGCAAATACAACAAGACATTGAGGAATACACTGAATAAGCACAATTGTAATAATTGATCATATTCACACACACACACACACACACACACACACACACACACACACACACACACACAAAGGTTATTGAATTCAGGAGTGAACGTGAACAGGAAACAAATGAATAAAAATCATCCTCACACCCTGATCAGTGAAAGAGTGTCAACACTGTCAAGCTTCACCAGCAAACTGGAGAAACACACCCCTCTCACCCTCTACAGCCGCAGTGGGGAGAATCTGGAGGACACACAGCGCCATCTGGTGGTAGATTTATGAAAGCGTGTCAATAAATAAGAAAAAACAAACCATTCATTATGCACATTCTTAAAAATAAAGTCTGATGTGTAATCGACCTTCAAACCATTTTGATCTGGATATGTTTACAGAAGTGGATTAAGACTTTATTATTATTATTATTATTATTATTATTATTATTATTATACATGTCTATTTATTTATTTATTTATTTATTTATTTATTCATTCATACATACTATTTTAACCTCCAGCATCGCC
>JAOBAM010000026.1:72079303-72090243 GCA_025212355.1 Notarius kessleri
CGCCGGCCACGGGGCTCGAACCCGGACCTTCTTGCTGTGAGGCGACAGCGCTAACCACTACACCACCGTGCTGCCCCTTTAATAAATGTATTTTATTTTATTTTTACCTAAGCCTGAGAGACTGGCCTACATCAAACCATATAAGGACAGACCCCACCCCTTAACCCTGACTGCTCTACGTCATAAATAACCCCCGTATACGGTAAGCGTGTGACATCTCTCTCTATGCCTGTCCAATCCCACAGGTTGCATTGAGATGTACTTGTGTTCTAGCGCGATATCTCAAGAACGGCAGGTTGAATTAATATATTTTGGAATCGATCCAAACAGGGTCAAGGTCACAGCAAGGTCAGAAATCTGAAATAGTTTTTCTGAGATGTATTTTTTGAGGAAGCGGCGTCTATGGGAACTCGATTGGCCTTGTTTTGGTTTAATCATAAATCTGAAGTGGACATTAATGACTTTCGGAGACTCTCTCGCTCTTATACCTCCATAGACTTTAAATCACTTTAGGTACTAGATTATTGGTGTGTGTGTGTAGTGAAAGCTTGTGTAATGGTTGGTAGTAGATCGGCGGTGAGGGGAAATGGCTTGGAGGTGAGGTCGTGTCCTATTCCTGCTCACGACTCCTGCCAGAGTGTCCTTCAGCCAAGCACTTAACCTTGTTTCAGTTCGGCCATCACCCTCTCGGAGTGACGCCATTGGCTTTGGGCCAGAAATGTCGCCGAGATGTAAACCCATGCCAGTTTCGGTACGGTCTAAAGAAGTCTGAAGTGTATTATCGGGAATATTTCACGAAGGAGCTTATTTTCAGTCACGTCAAGATAAAAAAAAAAAAAAAAAGGACAAAAAATCCTTCCTGCGCCGGGAACTAAATTCAGATTGACCTTGTTACATATTTTCTTGCCTCTTTTCACTTTGATTAAACTGGGAGAACGTGTGAAAGCTGATTGGTTGGATGAATATAGAAGCTGTCTGCGTAGCCTGCTTTGACTTCGTCTCTCGGCGTCACGCTGTGACAGCATGTGGTAAAAGTTCACTCTCACTCACACACACACACACCTCTCTCTCTCTCTGCTTTGAGCTTCAAAACCTCCAGTAGCCACACCCCTAGCCTAAAACGTAGCATTAATATTCATGAGAACCTCATTAATTATTCATACATTTACCTTTACTGTGAATTGATCTTCCTGGACTATTTCAAACCGTCTTGCTGCTCAAGCAAGTCACTTTTTGTAATCACATGTCCTCAAAAAGTGGAAATGAAGAAATAAAGCACTTCCAAGAGGAAGATAAGAAGTTGTCTTGCAGTAGAACAGGTTTTATTTTTTTTTATTATTATTATTATTTTTTCCAAGAAGTACATACTAGTCACAAATTGTGTCATGAAGAATGGGCTCCGTATTGCATGTCGCATTTGCTGCCATCTCTGGCTATTGTATGAGCTGAAAGCAGTTCATGGCCTTCCCAGCAAGCATTAACAGCATGCTGAAGGAAGCAAAAAAAAAAAAAAAAGCTCTTTAAAACGCATTTTGTGTCATTTACCGAACAGCACTTCTTCTCGCCGACTGTCGGAAATAACCTCCCAAACTGCAGGGCAGCTGTTGTCGCGGGCAAAGTGGCTTTTCTTTCTTTTTCATTTATTTATTTATTTCTGCATAATTGGTGGCTGTTGTCATTCTTTGTTTCCTTTTTTTTTTTTCCAGCTTACCATAAATCTCTTTTACATGGCGCATAGTAAGCAGCGTTGATCAACACGACAGAGTTGTCAGACCTGACGTATCCCGAGTTGCCTGCGCCTTCCATGACAGAACTTATTAAATCTGAGCTCGTTTTTCATTGGACATCACAGAGCCTAATTTGGATTAACACTGTGTTTTGTTCGATAGCCTTTCAGTTCTTTCAAAGCTTTACCAAACGCTAGGAGGTTATCTACTGCTTAAGAAGCCAAGCTGCACATCAAACGGCACAAACCGTTTGCGTCGACTCAGGTAAACGTGCTCAGAAATACATGCGCGTAACCGTCAGTATGACCCACTCAGTGCTTTTTCCGCGCCTTTGAAGTCCTTATCTCGCGAGCACTCGAAATCCCCCAGGCTAGGAGAGATAGAAACGAACAACAGGGAACACCGATGTGCTTATTAACACACCGGCAGCTGGACACAGCTTACTGAGTCACCACGGCAACAAATCAGCCTTCTGGACACGATCTTAATCTCACACTTCGTGAACTAACACTCGACTGGTAGCTTGCATCTCTCTCTCAGACTTTTTTTTTTTGTGTGTGTCTGTGTGTGTATTTGATTTCTTGATCATTCAGTAGACGACTGTAGGCGATTATATACCAGAATGCTGTTCTTTGAACTGAAACCTCAATTTGAAACGAATTTCAATGTTTCTGATTTTGTTCATCATTGACCAAATGAACCATTTTGAACACTTGAAAAGTTTTAGAGTCTGGTTCAGATGGAAAAACACGCAACCATATTTTAATCCGATACTCAAACACTTACCTGTGGGTCTTCATGTCAATGATTCGAAGACGGAATATATGGTAGTCAATCGATCTGAAGGTCATCAGCTATTGAACTGTGTGGAAGACTTCGAGTACCTGGGGTCTTGGATGAGCAGCTCCAGTAAAGACATTGAAGTAGGAATTGCAGTCGCATGGACAGCCATGAATAAATTGACATTGATATGGAAGTCCAGTCCGAGTTGATTGGTGAACATCAACTTCTTCAGCGCGGCAGTAGAGAACATATCGCTATATGGAGCCGAATGCTGGACACGAACGGAAGCTCTTGATAGAAGGTGCAATGGGACTCTGACAAAAATGCTCAGAATTGTTCTAAACGTATCAACAAACAATGCATTATACAAAGATCGACCATGTCTTATTGAAACCATCCGCAAGTGCAGATTGAGATTCGCAGGTCACTGTTGGAGAAAAAATGATGAAGTAGTTCACAAACTGGTGCTGTAGGAGCCAAATCATGGAAGGAGAAGTCATGACAGACCAAGAACATTAATCAGCGCCAAGAAGATACAAATATGAACAGGAGAAACTTAATGGAAGCAGTGGAAGATAGGAATTCGTCTGTGAAGGTTCTCAGTCATCCAGATCATTGTAAACCGTAGGTGCTAAAGAAGGCAACTGGACTTGCTTGAAATTCTTAAAGGCGTTTCACCTCATCGGAGACGTATTTATCCTCAAGCGGACCAAAAGCAACCCGAAGGAGAGTTGTTGAGGTCACATGGGTCGTTGAGCCTCTCAGCCATCCTATAGGTGTAGGTCACTGGAGGCCAGGTGTGAATGGTGTTAGCAGCCTAGAGGGTCGTTTGGGTGATCTGTGGGTCGTTGGTTCTCTCTGCTGTCATATGAGTCATTGAAGTCAGCTGAGTCTTGGTGTGGATGTGTATTCAGTTTTCTAGGAAGTGTGCCAAGGACTTCATTGTAGGTGGCTGATAAGTGGTGTCTCAGACCATGTCCTCTGTTCAGTGATGGTCATTCCAGGTTCATGAAGAAGGCTTGTTTTACTGCTCTTTGAAACCACTGGTGTTATCTGGCTAAAATGTGTTCATTGCAGTCCTGAAACGAGTGTCCTTTGTTACTGAGATGAAGATAGACTGCAGAGAAGACAGGAATTCATGGAGGCAGCTAGTCAATGATCGATTCCTAGTGAGGTAGGTAGGTGCTTAAACACAGAGCTAGGACAATATTCTCAAATATGATTGGTCTGCTCAGAAGGTCTTGATTAATCATCTGTAGCAGCAGCTCTGACCTTAGCGCAGACGCAAATCAAACAAACCAAGAAAAGTGTGTCGTATAGTACAATCATCGTCAGCTGTCCATCGCTAGCGATGTTGACTGCTTCATTAGGATCTGCAGAACCACAGATGGGAGTTTCAGAGCAAGAGTCGTCCACAGTGGTGGCATGAACGGCCTGGTTGAGCTGCGATGGAATGTCTGGTTTCGTGAGCTCTCGTGTACTCCCTTTGACGCTTGTCTTCAATCATGGACACCTGAGATTTTAACTCTGCTTCGCCATGTTGCTCTATCCGAGGCATCCTTTTCCCACGTCTGATCAATAACTCCGGCATTCTTCATGTACCTCAGTTTCTGTCCTCCTTGTCTCCTCTTTCCTAGTCTCAGATCTCTGTAGAAAACAGCTTTGGGTAGTCGCATGTCAAGCATCCACCAGATGTGTCCAGTATAGTTCAATATAATATACATGTAAGGAGACATTTACGTCTCCAGCGTCAGAAGAGAAGTTACAGCTTCGATCTTTTGCCATCTTCAGGACACAGGGATTTACGCATTTTTCCTATTTGCTGAGTTTTTAACATGAAGAGAGAGATGAAAGGAAAGAAGGTGAAGAAACGACTGTTTATAGCCGCTATAACATAAGTGAGAACGGAACGTTAAAGGTGACCTCATGAATTAACGAATACAACAATTTCAAGATGTGCTGTTATCAAAATTATAGAATCGCCCCGACTGGGTTGTTGATTATTTTCATACAAAATGGCGACTTCTACAAACGGACTCGGTTATTCAGTTGCTATTTCACAATCAAGGCTCATTTATGCACAACGTTAAATATGGATACGGACGCAGCCTTCTGTCTGTGCTCTGCGTTTTGTTTCATCCAGATTTGTCCACGTTTTCTGAAAGCTTACGGATACGGACGAAATGGAGCAGGACTGCTGGAAATCGTTTGGGCGGTGTAGTCAATAGTTCTAGCAAAACATTTTTAAAATAGAAGAACTTTTTTGAGGAAATGAGATTGTGTGTTTAGATATTTAGATACAAATTTTAAACATTGATATGATGTCTATCATGAGTTGGCCTAGTGGTTGGCGTGTCCGCCTCTTGACCAGGAGATCGTGAGTTCTAATCGCGGTCAAGTCATATCATTATAAAAATGGCGCCTGCTGCCATCTGGTGAGGCACTGCAATCCAGCAATACAGATGTGAGTAGGGAATCAAACTCTCGCAGTTACCAGAGGACCAAGGGCTATAGAAAAGGGGATCGGCGCCACCCGATGTGCCTCGTGTCGTGGGAAGGACTTTGTGATGTCTACAACATTGCATCCTTGCTTTCTCAACAGGTACATTATTACAACCCCGTTCGTTGTTGTGAGAAATTTTCAACTCCAAGTGGATGTATTGGTTGACGTCCATATCAGTGTAAAGGATGGGTGGAAGTAGTGTCTGTGGGCAGCGATGGCTACATCGTTTGAAACGGGCATGTTTATTTTTGGAAATAAAGAGAGTGTAAGGTATGTATGAGCCGTAGTTGTAAAAGTTTAGCCAGTTTCTAAATTCTACACCTTGACAATAAAAAAAAAAAATGCATCTTGCTCCCGGTCACCTATCTCAGTTTGTCAACGCTGGACACTGTTAGCCCTGGAAAGTAGTGCAGTCCAACACAATAGCAGCACTGTATCTTTATTTCGGCATATCAGCTGAAAATTCAGTCCAAATTACTTGAAATTGGTCTCATTGAATTCAGAATCGAACACAGAACAACAGACTTTTTGCAGATTTAAAATATGTTTATCCGTTCTTGAGATATTTAATATCAAAGATTGAATAAACGGCGTAATTTTTAGAAAATGGCTGTGATATTCTGTATGAGGACCACATGGTCCAAAATGGGCCTCATTAACCAATGAGATCAAATGTTCTTTTCTATTTTTCAAGATGTTTACATGGAAATTGGCAGGAACATAGACGATTGTATACTGAATACAAAGTTTGAAAAATTCATAAAAAACAATCATGCAAATTCGTATTTAATTAGTATTAATTATGCTAATTGGGAGAAACGTTAAATCAGCACACTCTCTTCTTCAAAGTTTCACCCAATGGCTTTATTTGTGCGATATAAAGCTGATCATAACTCTCATTTATACATCACAAAGAAGGAGAAATCAATATTAATTATAAAATATGCATAAATAAACATTGGATGTTATTCACATCTACTATTCCCTATGAAAATAAAGTAATAAAAGATTATTTCTAATCCCCTCTTTGTGCTCTGTCGGCCTTTGTATTTCTCAGTAGATCCTACTAGTGTTTATATGAAAGAATACAAAGTATTATTCCGATTAATATTCACAGCTTTCAAGGCGAACCTCGAAAAAACTGTCTGATCCACATCCAATAAATAATTCACATTAACGCAACTGAAATTGACGCTCACGTTTCTGACTTATGTTTTTTTTTTTAATCTCATTCCAACCACTAAGATCTCAATATTTTCATCAAAACAACTCCAGTTATATTCTAAAATAGTTATTTATTTACAGGAATCAGTTTGATTTGAGAAAAATAAGTAGGTAAAGCTCTGAAAACTCACTTCAAAATCTCCCGTGAATCAGAACATCAAAACTAGCAGAGGGAAAATGTTGTTGAATCCTTCATCAGAAACAGTGAGAGCGAGAGAACATCGCTATAAAAGTTATCTGATTGATATTAATGAGTAATCCAGTGGGAAACCAATCAGGATAGAGAAAGCCTGACCACTTTCCCGTGACTCAAAAAGAAAAGCACCGGTAGTTTCCCGACGTCACGCGAGCAGAGTTTTTACTCTGTTGTACCGACTTCAACCTGCTGTTCCTCCCAAAGCCCTGAACAGATCTTAACCAGATACATTTCTTTAGAAAGCAGAGATTATAGGCTTTTTAATGACTGTATTCACGATAGAAAATATTCAAGAGTTAAGCAGTGACAGGTTTGGAAACTTAGATGAGCGTCTGCATGCACAATTTTCACAGCATGGCCAGCGAGCGTCTGATATGGCTAACATTACTATCATTTGATGAAATGGTTTATGTAACAGGCAGCCACAGTGCACCAACTTGTGGTGTGAATAGAAAAGAAACTACAACTTGCGTAGCTATATTAGCTAACTAATGTCATGAATCATGCTGAGGTCACACATGAGGTTGATCCGTGAGAACCGTGGCTGGGGCTAATGTGTCCATTCCGGCATATTTTGAAGGTGATTCGTTGCATAAATTTGGGCAGAGTAAATATGCAAATGAAACCATGGTAGCCGTGACGGTACTGACAATAGCAGCAGTGACGTATGGCCTTATAGCAATGACAGCAGTTTTTACTGTTTTCACGGCTGTTGTACAGCATAGCCACAGCAAGACGAAATAAGCCACGCCCCCAAGGTAAACTTTTCACTTTCTGCAGAATGTTGTTCTCTGAACATTTTGAGCTCGATGGTTGCGATGGAATGCTATGGTAACCCCGGCAGCCCACGTAAGCCTCAAGGATGCTCACAGATGCCTTCATGGTTGTGACAGATTAATTTATCCGGCGCTTGACCCATGGCAATTTTCAACACAACCACACTTTCCAGGGATGGAAGCCACGCCCTCCTGGTTGTCAAGGTAGCTCCTGGCTCTCACGTATTCTAACGGAAGGGTCTGGAATGTGTGCCAGTTGACACCCGGAAGGCCCAAATCATCTACCGGCATCTACCGTCAAGTGATTCTGGCTATGTAAAATGTTAGCATAACACACTGATTAAGTGGCAATGATGAAGCTTTCATATCTTTCCGGAGTGGAAAAACGCTGAGTCAGTTTGTCTGCTTTCTTGCTTACGTTCATTGATGTAAGCATTAGTGGTTAACTAGATATCTAACCCATATCTAGAGAAAAACTGATTAGGCTATCATACGTCAAGTTGCCAGCTTGTTACTACGAGCTATGACAACAGCAGCTTGATAGGTGTGGCCTCGGAGAAAGTTGTTGCCCAGGACGCCTAACTTTTCAGAAATGGTCCTGCACAAATGTACAAAACACGCACACACACACGGCTGTCTTACTGTCCTTGTGAGGACCTTCTAATGAGGACATAATTATTAATGCAGCTAGTTAATGCTATGCTACACCTAAAATCTAAACATCTAGCACTAACCTTAACCTCAGTAATGAAACGGAAACATTTCAGCTCTTTTAAAAAGCCACGGTTTTCCTTGTGTGAACCAGATAAATGTCCCCACAAGGTCAAAACTGGATGATATGACTATCCTTGGTCCTCACAAAGATATAAACACACACACACACACACACAGTACAGGAGACTGAGAGTGAGATTTGAGCATGCGCCGTGTCTGACTGAACGAGGATGATCTTACCCCGGCTCTCCGTTCCCGCCAGCGTTATTTGGAGCAGAGAAAACAAGTCAACGCAGTGTTTTACAGCCTCCTTTATTTACATATTTACACAACACACCGGCGCTGTGATTTAGCTCACACACTGTGTTTTACAGAAATGCCAGCAGCACCTGAACACCACCTCTGTGATAAACACTGAAACTCTGTACAATGACAGCCCATGGAAATGTAAACATTTGGTGATGTGGTGGAATGGAATGGATTGCAGCAGTCTGAGGGGATGATGGGAAATCAAACATTACCACGATATCATCACTCATCCATCTTTCTCCTAACTCCTTTCTCTTAACCCCTAAATCCTAATCCCTAACTTCTAACTGCTAATTGTTAATCCCCAACCTCTAATCGCTAATTACTCTACCCTAACCCATAAACCCCAATTATGAATCCTTAATAAATAATCTCTAACCTCTAATCCCCAAGTGCTAATCCCAAACCCTGAATTGCTAACCCTTAATCACAAATCTCTAACCCCTAATCGATAATATCTAATCCATAATCACTTATCCACAACCCCTAACTGCTCATCCTTAAGCACTAATCTCTAATTCCTAATATGTATTCCCAAATCTCTAATCATGAACCCCAAATCATAATCCCTAATCACTAATCCTCAATCACTAATATCTAATCCCTAATTGCCAATCCCTAATACCTATTCCCTAATACCTAACCATGAGCCCCCAATCCTTAATCCCTAATCTATAATCGCTAATCCCTAACCCCAATCACTAATCCTTAATCACTAATATCTAATCCCTAATTGCCAATCCCTAATACATATTCCCTAATCACTAACCATGACCCCCTAATCTATAATCACTAATTCTTAATGTCTAATTGTTAATCCTTAATCACTAATCTCTAATCCCTAATATATATTCCCTAATCGCCTAATCATGACCCCTAATCTCTAATCCATAATTACTTATCCCTAACCCCTAACTGTTCGTCCTTAATCACTAATCTCTAATCCCTAATACCTATTCCTGAATCATGAACCCCCAATCCTTAATCCCTAATCTATAATCCCTAATCCCGAACCCCAATCACTAATCCTTAATCACTAATATCTAATCCCTAATTGCCAATCCCTAATACCTGTACATATTCCCTAATCGCTAACCATGACCCCCTAATCCTTAATCCCTAATCTATAATTGCTAATCCTTAACGTCTAATTGTTAATCCTTAATCACTAATCTCTAATATCT
The DNA here is from genome assembly GCA_025212355.1 of Notarius kessleri. Classification (NCBI taxonomy): domain Eukaryota; kingdom Metazoa; phylum Chordata; class Actinopteri; order Siluriformes; family Ariidae; genus Notarius; species Notarius kessleri. The sequence continues at coordinate 72,088,720 of JAOBAM010000026.1, forward strand.
ATTCCCTAATCGCTAATCATGACCCCTAATCTCTAATCCATAATTGCTTATCCCTAACCCCTAACTGTTCATCCTTAATCACTAATCCCTAATACCTATTCCCGAATCATGAACCCCTAATCTATAACCTCTAATCCCTAACGCCTAATCACCAATCCTTAATCACAAATATCTAATCCCTAATTGCTAATACCTATCCCCTAATGCTTTTTCATGAACCCCAAATCATAACCCCTAGTCCCTAATCTATAATCCCTAACCCCTAATCACTGATATCCAATCCCTAATAATTATTCCCTAATCCCTAACCATGACCCCAATCCTTAATCCCTAATCTATAATCCCTAACCCTTAATCACAAATTCTTAATCACTAATATCCAATCCCTAATTGCTAATCCTTAATACCTATTCCCTAATCCCTAACCATGACTCCCTAACTGTAATCCTTAATCCCGAATCATAATCCCTAACTCCTAATCACTAATTCCTAATCCTTATTCACTAACACTTCTAATCTATTTTTGTTTTTGAAGACAGAGACCTTCTTAAATGCCAAATAAATTTGATTTACCTGACTTGTTTTTTTCCTTAGGCACATAATCCAATGATTCAAATATTATACTGATTATTTACACTTGTACAGTAATGTTCTGGTTATTTATTGGAATTTTTTATTCCTGAACTTTCCACTGGCAGAACATATTAGACTTAAGATGATGTTTTTGATAGACGTACTCTGTTGTTGAGTTATTGAGTTTTGGATGAAACCTATTTAATTGAACTCATCAGTCAAACAGGTGAACAGCGATGAGAAATGAAATATAATGACTTCAATAACGATGGGCTGTTTTTATTAACACTGTTACAAACTATAGATAGATTAGGGATAAAATTAGCTCATGTTTTAAGTCATTCAAATTCTGTAAAGCTGCTTTGCGACAATGCCTAATGTTAAAAGCGCTATACAAATAAACTTGTCTTGACTTGACTTGACGAACTTAAAAATACAATCTCAGACCCCAAATCACACTCTGGTCACTACACAACCCATGAGTCACGACTGCATCAAGGATATGAGAGAGTGGACATGAAATAAGGACACTAATGAAGTGCAGAGGGAGTGGACATACCTTCGGTCCCTGTCGTCCTGGATATCCAGGTAATCCGGGAACTCCGAGTTTACCCTGCCGGACAAAAAACAGAAGCTCAGACATAAGTCAGTTTAAAGCTGTTTGTAGGAAAATCCAGGATACTGTTAGGTGTACATCAGCTCCAGATCGTCACTTTAACACAAATCGTGATCCTGACATCACATCCTGTATAGACTACCTGGCTGTTTCTCAAAGCAGCAAAAAATTTCCCCAAAAAAAATCCCAAATAATGTAAAATATATTGTTGTGTCAGACCCTGATGAACACTAGCTTTTCCTAAAACATTTTTTAAAGATCTCATCTGTAGCCACTTTATCCTGTTCTACAGGGTCGCAGGCAAGCTGGAGCCTATCCCAGCTGACTACGGGCGA
>JAOBAM010000026.1:72321897-72332746 GCA_025212355.1 Notarius kessleri
TGGGAGAAATACTTCATTTTCTGGAAAAAAAATCTGGGGTGCCAACACTTTCGGCCATGACTGTAAATATATAGTAATATACATGAGTATAGAGAAGCGGTCAGGTGCCATGGTGTGTAGTGTAGAGTCGTATAGCAGCAGTGAGTGAGTGGAGGTGAGCTGTTCAGACCTGCGGAGTAGTGGGGTGGGTGGGGGGCCTGTGAGTTCAGTAGCGTGATAGCTATGGGGTAAAAACTATTCCTCATCCGGGTTGTGCAGGCGTACAGAGTTCTGTAGTGCTTCCCAGATGGCAGAGGGGTAAAGAGTCCGTGCCCAGGATGGGTCAGGGCCTTGATAATGTTTTTGGCTCTGCAGGTGCACTGGGTGTGATGGAGTTCTTCCAGTGATGGAAGTGGAGTGCCTGTGATTCGCTGAGCTGTTTTTATGATGCGCTGAAGGGTTTTCTTATCTTCCAGTAATCCGCCCGAGTACCACACAGTGATGCAGTACGTGATCACTGACTCTATAGTGCACCTGTAGAACTGTTGAGGCAGTTGTGCTTTCCTCAGGGTCCTCAGGAAATGGAACCTCTGAAGACCTTTTTTAGCCAGTGCTGAAGTGTTTGTAGTCCTTGACAGGTCCTGGCTGATGTGTATGCCAAGAAATCAGAAGTTCTGGACGACCTCCACACTCTCGCCGCTGATGCTGATGGAGTGGTGGCATCCATGCTTCTGTCTCCTGAAGTCCACGATGAGTTCTTTTGTCTTTTTGGAGTTCAAGACGAGGTCGTTGTTTTGACTCCAGCACTCCAGTTTCTCAACCTCTTCCTTATCGGCTGACTCACTGTTATCTGAGATCAGACCGATCACGGTTGTATCGTCTGCGAACTTGATAATGATGTTGGAATCATGTATGGGTTTGCAGTTGTGTGTGAAGACGGAGTAGAGGAGGGGGCTGAGCACACAACCTTGTGGTACATAAGTCAGTAATTCAATAAATAATTCAGTAATTCAGTCAGTAAGGATATAAATCAGTGAGTCAGGAAGTTGGTGAGTGAGTCAGTCATTCAGTCAGTGAGAAAGTTAGTGTGTCAGTAGGTCGGTCAGTAAGTAACCAACTCAGTCTTAAACAAATATGATTAGCTTTTCCTTAATGGTGTTAAATGACATCGGATCTAAACTGCAGACTCACTGTGGTGTTTAAATCTATAGCTTTATTAATCCAGGATTATTACAAATAACACTGATAACGATAAACACATCATGAGTAATACAAACTCAACGCTGAACATGTACAGAAACTACTGAACAACAGCGAGGCAGCATAGCCCCGCCCAGCAGAAAGGGGAGGGGCTGTACAATCTGATTGTTACTGAATGAAAAGATCCAGATTCAACTGTAAAATTGAAAAATATAAATCTAAGATTTTGCTATGTTTATAAAAATGTATGCAGTAAAAGGTAAATGCTCTGCATCCGAACCACTGATTCACCGGTTCTGGGTTCACAAACAGCTTTGCTTAAAAAATAAACAGTTGTGACATCAGTTCTGGTGGAAAAGAGTGAAAAGAGAGAGGAATGGAATGATTGAGCGTCATGTGATGGAAGTAAAGTCACTATTGTGCCATTGTAAATATCAATCTGTCGTCTCTTCATCCCAGTGATGATACGTATAAAACATGCTGATGGGAATGAAGCCCAAAAAAATCCTGCTTCCAGGTGTGTGTGTGTCCAGGTGTGTGTGTGTGTGTCCAGGTGTGTGTGTGTGTGTGTGTGTGTGTGTGTCCAGGTGTGTGTGTGTGTGTGAGGGGAAATGAGACATTTAAAAGCATGTCGGCTTTATTCCACCCTGTTACTCTCCAAGTCAAAGTCTCCGTCTCGAATGGTGAATGTTGAAATTATTATTTGTTTTGTTCGTTAAAGCTCCGCCTTCTTTAAGGTGTGTGTCGGGTTTCAGGTTTAAACCCACCATTAGGGGGAGCAGTTGAGTTTAAACAGCTGGAGTCAGTTGGTTGAGTGTGTTTTGTTTCGGAGCGTAGTGTGGAAACTCTTAATGACAGATCTAATCTGTTGCTTACATTCTATGTGTCACGCTCTCTGTGTGTGTGTGTGTGTGTGTGTGTGTGTGTGTGTGCACGCGTGCATGGTGTTGTTCTTGCCCTGACATGTTTTATCTCCTACACACTCAGCTCCAATTTACACCCGAGTGTGAAAATCCTTGAGCCAAAGAGATGCGAGGAAAAGCAACAGCAACACACACACACACACACACACACACACACACGACATATCAACAGCACATTTTAACCCCAACACGGCTCGAGTTTACAGAATGGCAGGTGCGTCCTGTTTCGCTGTCAGTCACAGTGAAGGAGGTGTGGCCTGTTTACCTGTCAGTCACAGTGAAGGAGGTGTGGCCTGTTTACCTGTCAGTCACAGCGAAGGAGGCGTGTCCTTGGTGTATTAGTAAAGGAGGAGCATCAGGCTGAATGTAATCAGGTTAAAGAGTCTTAATATAGTTTTCTTTTAAAAGCTTCATGAATAAATAAAATTAACAGTGTGCTTTATCTCTAAAATATTAGAGGATTTTAAAACAGAACCCACACGAGGAAGGTGTGTGTGTGTGTGTGTGTGTGTGTGAGCAGACAGATCCTGTAAGCCGCTGCGCTTGGGTGTTTAGTTTTAATTATTACTCCCGCTTTTCTGCCTTGATTGCCATTAAAGCTTCTAACAGAGGAGTTTAACTAATTATTTAATTGTTGCCTCATTTGTGATAATTGGCCATCTGAAAGAGTTCGCATATGTGCCTGTAGCAGAGTTTAGTCCCGTTAGAGGACACACACACACACACACACACACACACACACACACTAGTGTAGGTGAGGAACACACTTCTATTTCCTATTTTAACATTTTCATTGCATATGGACAAACAGAGAGAAGGACAGACAGATTAGTAGAAGGATTCATTCCATTAGGGGATGAGCAAAGTATACATCTATCCATCTGTTCATCAATCCATCCATCCTTCTTTCCATCCATCCATACCTTCTACCATCCATCCATCCATCCATCCCTTCTCCCATCCATCCATACCTTCATCCATCCTTCCATCTATCCATACCTTCATCCATTACTTCATCCATCCTTCCATTCATCATACCTTCATCCATCCCTTCATCCATACTTCCATCCATCCATATCTTCATCCATCCTTCCATCCATCCATACCTTCTACCATCCCTTCATCCATCCATCCATCCATCCATACCTTCATCCATCCATCCATCCTTCTGCCATCCATCCATCCATCCATCCATCCATCCATCCATCTACTGTATCTATCTCACTCTCTATCCAGCTAAAATAGAAAGCAGAGAGAGTTTCTTTCACATTTTCATCTCTCTCTCTCTCTCTCTCTCTCTGTGCCGTAATGGATTATGTGATTGGTATTTCTTCTCCATCTGATTGCTCTACTATTTTCCCTCTTTGCCATCAGATCAAGAGTGTTTGGTGTGTGTGTGTGCGTGTGTGTGTGGACTCCAGCATGCCAGTTCAGAGCCGGAGCAGGGCATTGTGGGTAAGGGGCGGCATTCAGGACACCATTAAAGCGGAGCGGGATAGGATCCCAGCGCTGCAGCTGTGGTTTGGAGCTGAAAAGGAATCGAGTCAATTAAAAGCCCAAACTAACCACTCACTGCTGCACCGCTCCACCATGAGCGAGACACATTCTCTCCAAAATATGCTCATTTTGATTTGTTTTTGAAAATGGAGTGACACACACACACACACACGCACGCACGCTGGCTGGTGTATAAGGGACACAAAAGAGCAGTTGGAGTTCGAGCCCTTTGTGCCAGCTCTGTCTAATCCAATATCTCATACTCCGTCTGATTTTGGCGTCTCTGGCTGCGTTTCTCAAAACCAGAAAAGGACAAAAAATTGAGAAAAAAAGGAAAGAAAAAGTGCATTGTTTGGTGCGATAAGCAAAACACTTGTGTCTGAAAGTCCTGTGTGATCTCATGGGTATAGTGAGATAAAAACAACTCAACCTTTAATTCAGAAATGAATAAGGAGCCGCGTTTGTTCTTAAAATGGGACAAACCGCCTCATGGGACGGCGTGTCTGCGGGCATGAAATCACACTCTGAGGACCAAACAGGCCCCTGAGGGAGCGGCTGAGCCGCTGGATCAGCATTCACCCGTCTCCTAATGAGAAAGGACATTCAGCATGTGCTCAGCTCCACACTCGTTCATCTCCACCAGATAGTCTTTAGACTATTTCTGTAATTGCACTGTGTTTGTGGGATTTTATTTCCACTCTAGAAGAATTTAAACTTGAGGGCTGGAACCTGGGAACAGTGTCGAGCTGAAAACATCAGGTGGGTTCAGGGTCAGAGAAAACGAGAACGAATCTGAGCCGAACCTGGAACAAACGGAAAAATATTGGAATGAGATTTGAATTTTGTTTTTATTCTGATAGATGGATAGTTAGATAGAAGGATGGACAGATGGGTGGATCAACAGACAGAAAGAAACAAGTCAGAGAGAGACAGGAAGAGATGCAAGTGGGTTGGTGGATGGATAGATGGGTGGGTAGATTAATGGAAGGACAGAAGTATAGATGGATGGATGGATGGAAAGAGGGACAGTGAGACAGACAAACAGATGGATATATAGATAGATGGATGGAAAAACAGACAGTGATGGATTGATGGACAGTGAGACAGACTACTGTAGGTAGATAGATAGATAGATAGATAGATAGATAGATAGATAGATAGATAGATAGATAGATAGAGTCAGGGAGAGAGAGAGAGATAGAGAGAGAAGAAGATGCAAATGGGTAGGTGGATTGATTGATTGCTTTATTCCGAACAGTAAAGGAGATATAAAAACAAACAAAAAAAAACAACTAAAAATAAAAAATGCAATCATCAAAACATCATCATAAACAAACAGAATAGCGTGGCCACAACAATAACATAATAATGTTTGGAAAGGATTAGGAAGAAGTTAATAACTTATCAAATCCTAACCCTCTATACCACCCCTAATCAAACGTCACTTTCCACCATAATAAACTATATATACAAAAGAAAGCAAAATCAACAAAAAAACATATCAACATACCAAGACATACCAACATGGTATAATATCGACCAAATCAAATCATATATACAAATACTTATGCATATATACACACATACAATACATACATATATACAGTACATACATACACACATACCTATAACTATACACATCCATATGTACACAGACACCCGTATCATAATTATGCATATTATGTTTATATATTATGTACAATTATGCATATATATATATATATGTGTGTGTGTGTGTGTATATATATATATATATATATGTTACTCTTTCTAGAGCAACAACAAATTTGAAGGACTTCTACAGCACAGGATCTTCCTAATCTAAGCCTAATAATAAATAAATTTTAAAAAGCATTGTTATTTAGAAGCTTTGGTACGGAGACGTTTAGTTACCCTTCCATGTCAAGTGTCTCCAGTGTCTGCGCTTTGTAACAGTAAGTTTTCTGCCATGAGAAAGACATCAGGACAGAGGACTTTCTGCATTTGTTTCCTTGACATCACCACATGCTGGAATTTTTTTTTGTCTTCAAGAATGAGAATAACTGTTTACAGCTGTTATACTATAAATGATAAAAGGAACTAACTTGTCACATGGATAACTATAAACCGCGAAAAAGCACGATGCCGTTCATTTAAAATAAATAAATAAAAACGATACGTGACGTTGTTGTCACACTTGTAGTACTCGAGTCCAGGACTCGTGCCCTAATTTTAAGGACTCTTGACTCGACTTGGATTTGAGCGTTAACTGCATTCAGACTCGTAAATTGGAGACAAGGATTTTCTCTTTATTATTTTGTAACATGCCATAATAATTTGGCATAAGATATTTATACGTCCATTAACTTTTGTACTAATTTCGTGCAAGAGTGTCACACCTGTACGCCTTGGCGCATGCATCAGATAGACTCTCGGGTGCGCTGTAAACGACTCGCGCCTGCACAGGATTAAAGTGCAATCAGCGTGCCGATATAAAAACTCTGAAAACGCACTTACTTTGCGAAGTATTGAGTTGCATTGCTGACACGTATTGCCTGGTTCACTGTTTTATGATTTTGCCTGGCATTCTGGATTGTTCACCATCTTCACTTGGATTAATAAACACACCTTCTACACTTACATCCGTCTCCCAACCATCTCTGACAGAATACTTTGCACTCCCTGACAAAGAGAAGCACATTCACCTGTTCATACGGCATGCTCAGGAACAAACTAATGTTAATGTCGCTAAAACAGCCACCGTCAAATGGTGCGGTTGGAGTGTTGGACTCAACTCGAAATTTTCTTGAATGACTCGAACTTGAACACTGGGGACTCGAGACTGGACTCGGACTCGAGGTTTAGTGACTCGACTACGACACTGATGATGTATATTGCACCAGCTAAACTTTATCGAGAAAACAAATCTATCTGAATATCGGGAATTGTATGTAGCCTCTCTGAAATTGGCTGTAATGTCTATAGTGTTCATGGCGAAGTTACATTCATGTTAGGCCTACTGCCAGGTCCTGCAGCCAGGTATAGAAAAACTTTATAGGCCTAATCAACGAAAATGTGCGAACAGCATAAATAATTTGCATGCTAAATAATTTCATCCCTAATTTTGAAACATTTTGATACATCTAGTCAAATCTTAAGAAATAAACTATTTTGTAAGTTTAATCTGGATTTATTTGTTGAACACGGATTGAACTTAATTTTGGTGTGTTTTACAGGGTGAAGGATTTAATAAACAGTGAATTAAGTTGATACGTATATGACCCAAATGATGATGCATTAATAAATGCCACTAGTGAGATACACTGAAAATGATACATACCTGAAAGAGAACCCTTCATGGTTTGGGAGTTTTATCGGTCCAACAGGCTCATTCGGCTGCTGAGTGCTTCGGCACATTGAGAGGCAAAGGCCGAATAATGCTTCTTTGTTTTACAGGCTTTGGAATATCGCTAGTGTCAGATGATGAACAGTGTCGATTGTTATAATCTTCCATAACCGAAGGCCAAACCATGGAAATATTGCTGGGTCACAGTTTAAGTACGTCTTTTTTCCCACCAGAGAAATGTAAGCTACAAACACTTGTCAGTTTCGATTCAGTTTGAAGGTTTTCATTGGGGACTAAACTTATCCATTTCTTTCTTCTCTTCTTCTCAACTGGCAGCTGATTAAAGCTCAAATTAGGTGTTCTCTTTGTTGTGGAGACACAGTAAGGTACACAGCAATTCACTTTAGGCATGGTTAAAACCGCTTAGACAGAACAGTGCAGTGTTTAACAAAGGCAAACGTAAACAATACGGCGGCGCTGACCCCGGGGATCACCCATAATGCATTGCGGTAAACAAGTGATGATGTAGTTATGGGTTAGGGTCATTAACTTTTGACGAGGCACACATGTTAACTGAAAAACATTCCTCATGAAGCTGGTTAAGATAATGCCAATAGTGTCCAAAGCATCAAGGTAAATGCTGGCTACTTTGAAGAATCTAAAATACGAAACATAACTCCATGCATGTTCTATGTATTATTTCATAGTTTTGATAGCTTCAGTATTGTTCTACAATGTAGAAAAACCTATGAATGAGTAGGCGTGTACAAACTTTTGACTGCTACTGTAGATAAAATTAGTGTGTAACCATTGAAAGGGTGACGTTTTAGAGGCATGTATTTTTCATTTACAGAAGGAGTCTCCAGTTTCAGTGCTTTGTAAAAGTCTGAGGTAAAGTTGTAGCTTCCAACACAGGGAAGTCCTCAGGATGGAGCAGTTTGTGGTTTGTCTGTAACATGACACACTGTATTGTTTTTGTCTTATTAATGTCAAGGGAGAGACAAATTAGAGAATGACTGTTTATAGCTGCTATCGTGTACGTTTTGGGGATGTTTTACAACACTGGGAAAATTTCAGCTTCATCGCATCTACATGTTCTTAGCCACCTGATACTTTTTTTTTTTTCCTAACACAACATACAATTGAGGCAGACTACAACTGGGGAAGATGTGACCTAATGGTTTGAGAAGCAGCTTTGGGCCCAAAAGGTGCTGGGTTCAATTCCCTGGGCCAGTCGCCCTTACAAAAAAGAAGTTTATTCAAGTGTGCTTCTAGTATGCTTCTTTTAAACTAAAAAATAAGAGCATATGCTTTCAGTTTACTTTTTATTTACTTATCAGAGATATACTTAGTAAAGGTATACATAAGTATACTTGGCTTATACTGAAAAGTATACAGAAAAGTTGAAGTATATTAAGCTTATACTTAAACTTTTGATCAAGATATACTTAACAAAAGTGTAATAAAGTATTAAAATATTTGTGCCTTATGTTTAAGTGTACTTGCCCTGTAGTTGTGCTTATCCTTTTGATAGTAGCCTATAAAATACTTCTTTTTCCACACATATTGGCTTCTTTGTGATATACGGCAGCATGTTTTAACAAAACACTTAAGTTGTCTACTGGTAGTGTGCATGAGGTAAGGGTTAGGGCTAGAAAACTAATTACCTAGAAGGGTAATTGCAGTACACTTCAAAACTAAAAAGTGGACTAGATGTATATAACCAGTAACTAATAGTGTATTTCCAATATGCTATAAAGTATACTTTTATAAACTAAAAAGTGGACTCGAAGTGTGTTACGAGTAAACCAATAGTATATTTTCAGTATACTACAAAGTATACTTTAGTAAACTAAAAAGTGGACTCGAAGTATAAAACGAGTAAACTCATAGTATATTTCCAGTATGACTATGAAGTATGCTTTTGTAAACTAAAGAGTGGACTACAAGTATAGAACTGGTAAACTATTAGTATATAAAAGTTTACTTGTGGTATACTTGCAGTACAACATTAAAAAAATACTAGTTGTATACTCAGTTTACTTCTCTTAGACTTAAAGTATACTTTTATCAACTAAAAATAGGCCAATTTAGTGCCAAGAAGTAGTAGATTAGTTTACTTACAAGTATACTGCAAGTACATTATCAGTATACTTGGTACACAAAAGTATACTTAAGGAAATACACAAACTTTACTTAAGTATACTTAAATGAACTTGAAGTATACTTCTTTTTAAAAAGGGATGTCAAGAACCGTTCAACTAAGTAAAGAGAAACGACATCCATCTTTACTTTAAGACATGAAGTGACTTAATTCATAATAAAGAAAAAAAAAAAACCCACTGAATTAGAAGGTGTGTCCAAACTTTTGACTGCTACTGTGAATCCTACAAACATTTAAATCACTCAATCTTGAAGTTTCACACTGATGATAATCTTGGATAGACAGATGATCAGTTGAAAACATAAATATAATGTCTGAACTGTGTAGTGAGAGATGTAAAAATCACATGAGAAGATATATGAATTGTGAGGAAACAATCATGTGATCAAAAAAAAAAAAAACATGTATGTTTTGCATCCGAATCATAATTATTTACATATGAACTTCATGTGACTTTTCTGGAAGTGATTACTCAACCAAAATATCTGGCTGCACCCCTGCGGTGCCGCAATTAGTCAGAGTGTCATCTCATGATCATGTTCTCTCCTTTGTCACACTTTCAACATGCTCTGCTTGTCCAGTCTGCTTTGTTCCCCTTTACCACACTTGCCTTTCTTCTCCTTTAAACTGGAATTGATGATTATCGGCAGGTCGATGATGAAATCACCCGAAACGTTTTGAGCAAGGAAAAGTAAGGAACAGGTGCTCTGCAAAATGCAGGGAGAGCTAATGTGTGGTAATGATGAAACCATTTGTTATTTTATGCCTAAGCTTTCTGATTTCACAGCATGTCCAAATCCTTTCTTCCAGACAAAACTTCTTTCTAATGATGAGCAACTTTTATTGAACGTGTGCCGTTGGGAAGGAGTGACCTATAAATAAATAAATAAATGTTTAAAAATAAAAAAGTATTTTTTTCAATATAATTTTTACATGCCATACAAAATTCTTAATTCCAGTGTCTGTTCTGAACAGGTCTCACTCCCTGAGGTCTCAGTCTCCTCATGTTACAGGAAAATAATCTGATATAAATGTAATGCAAGTAATGTCTCATTCAGTTCCTAGGTGTTAATACAGAAAAAAAAAAACCATACAGTAACTTTATTCTTAAATGGGCAGCACGGTGGTGTAGTGGTTAGCACTGTAGCCTCACAGCAAGAAGGTTCTGGGTTTCAGCCCAGTGGCCGGCGGGGGCCTTTCTGTATGGAGTTTGCATGTTCTTCCCATGTCTGCGTGGGTTTCTTCCGGGTGCTCCGGTATCCCCCACAGTCCAAAGGCATACAGTTAAGCTAACTGGCTACTCTAAACTGCCTGTGTGTGAATGGTTGTTTCCCAAGCCCAGAAATGGGAGGGTTGTGGCAGGAAGGGCATCCAGCGTAAAACTATGCTCCAATTAATGACATCTGGGTCCACATGGACCCTAACCTGGCAATAGTACTGAAGTAGAAGAAGAACTTTATTCTTAAACATCAGCAAGACATTATGCATTAGCACAATGTGAGATTTAATAAGTATCTTTTATTTTTGCAAAGAAGGGTTATTTTGAAAGACACTACCTTCTCAGCTTACAGTGGTGCTTGAAAGTTTGTGAACCCTATACAGTTTTCTATACATCTGCATAAATATGACCTAAAACATCAGATTTTCACACAAATCCTAAAAGTAGATAAAGAGAATCCAGTTAAACAAATGAGACAAAAATATTACACTTGGTCATTTATTTATTGAGGAAAATGATCCAATATTACATATCTGTGAGTG
>JAOBAM010000026.1:72784950-72799561 GCA_025212355.1 Notarius kessleri
AGTTTTAATTTCATCCTTGGTTGGTTCAGTAACACACTCCGCCATTTTGTTTTTCTGTGCTCACAGTCTATAAGCTGATATCCTAGTCGCAGAGGAGCCAATCAGAGCACGCGATTGCTCATATCCAGTGAATGTGGATAGAATATATATATACATCTAAAGCAGGACATGACTCTGTGTGTGTATGATGCAAACGTCCACCTTCATCGGAAAAACAACGTCACAGAAACTCGGTCGTGCTTCATTAACTGAACTGCTCTCAAAATGAACAAATGTTGCACATCATACACTGAAACTGATCACGTGTGAATAAATATGGCTGATCTCTAATAAATTAATGAATGAAAAACAAAAAATAAATTACAGTAAGTGCAGAGTTCTAGAGCAGAAATAACAAATAACCAAGCAAACCTCACACACTAATCATGTCCCGGAGGATCGACTTCATGGAGCGTAAAGAGGAAACGCTTTTTTTCTCTTTTGACTGAAATTTTCCTGTAAGTCTGTGGACACACAGTGCTGCTGTTTATTCCAATAAATCACCACTTACAGCTACTTGGCAGTGTTCATACACTGAAATAATGAGAAATAATGAGAAATAATGAGAAATGTCCTGATGAGGACGTGTGTGTGTGTGTGTGTGTTTTGGAAGCATGTACAGGCATGACGCCAAAAGCAGTGCTGTTCAAACACACTGATTTATGTGAAACGGAGTGTGTGGGATTTTTGGAGGGAAAGTTTAGACCTAAATAATACAGTTTGATCCTGAATTATATTCCTCAGAACAGACCACATCATTCCTCAAGAATATCCAGGAATTACAGAACACTCGCGGTACTCTGACTGAGATGGGACGTCACGTTCGACTCCATCGATGGTTTATTCTCTCGAGCTAATCATATCCAATCATGAGAGTTTCTGCAATTCAGGCTGCACGTCATACTTTTTGTCCATTTCTTCGGCGCTTTCAGACTAGTGGTTAGCACAGTCACCTCACAGCGACGAGAAGGTTCCAGGTTTGAACCTCGCAGCCGACAGAACCTCGCCTTTCTGTGTGGAGTTTGCATGTCCTCCTCTCCTGGGTTTCCTCCAGGTGCTCCGGTTTCCTCCACAGTTCAAAGACGTACAGATTTGGTAAAATCCCCAGCCATTGGGGTTACACATGCCAGTGCATACTTAGTACTGGTCCCAAGCCTGGATAGATTGGGGAGGGTTGCATCAGGACGGGCATCCGGTGTAAAACCTATGACAAATCAAATATGCAGAACAGATCCGCTGTGGCGACTCTTAATGGGAGCAGCAGCAGCAGCAGAAGAAGAAAATTTGGCTCTTTCAGACTGAACAGTTCTACTGATGTATTGAGAGGAACTGCCCACTAGGGATCTTCACCGAGAACGACACACCTTCAAGAGCTTTTTTCTGTTTGCATTCGCACCACCAGCAGGAATGCTAAAGTGACGTAAACTGGCTTGTTAGCGAGCGAAGATTTTTATATTTTGCTTAGACACGTCACGTATTTCCTCCATCACATATACATCTGCTCAATAAAGCCTGGACTTCACCGTCACGCCATTTGTCCATTTTCCCCCATTATTTAGTGCTAATGTTAAGAGCTGTTGTTTACATGGGTAACATTTTACTGATTTTTAAAAATGGCAGTTCCTGATGCTGCATTGGCTTGTGTTCAACCAATTACCGTACACTTACATCACTCATGGTTCCTCTTGTGCTGGGAGAGAACCTATCCTGAAGCAAGAGCTAAAACTGTCCCCCAAAATGACATCCTAAGACCAGTGATGGTCCTCAGTTCCTGTAGTGCGACACACCATAAAGGAGAAACTTCCTCCAATAGTTCTAAAAACTCCTCTGGGCCAAAAGCACCTATAGTCACTTTTTGAAACGAGTTAGTTCCTATTCCCACTTATGTTATAGCAGCTATAAACAGTCGCTCCATCACCAACCTCTCTTTTTCTCTCTACTGAACATAATAAGACAAAAAACAAAACAAAACACAGCTTGTGTCTCTTTTTACAGAGAAACCGCAAAGAAGCATCAACGCATCTGTCCTGAAGATTTCGGAAAACTTCCATTAAAAAAGTTACAGCTGTACCTCTGATACTGGAGACTCCTTCCATAAATGTTAAATAAACATCTCCTTATTGAAAAAAACCCCCCCACATATCTTCCATATTGCCCTTTTTTTAAATCTGTTTATGCGGAGCGTCCTCCGTACACGTCCCTGTGAATGAGCTGTTACTATAGAAACGATAACATGCTTTATAAGCAGCATCTCCACAGCTGTTAGAGATAATGATCTTCTGTGTGTGTGTGTGTGTGTGTGTGTGTGTGTGTGTGTGTGTGTGTGTGTGAGGAAGATGTTGGAATGGCGAAGCGATGAGGATCAGTGGAGTAAAATCTGATCTGAGTGTTTGATACCTGATGGAATAAAAACCAGTTCCTGGTAGTGGACTCAGACTTTTGGACCCCGCTGTAGTTACAGTAATGTTGTTGTATCAATCAGAGACGCTGCCAGACTTTCTGCCTCCGTTCATTCCAGTACGTACACACACACACACACACACACACACACACAAAGCAGAGCGCTTAACGCTGCCCAGAGATGAGAAGTAAAAACCCTGAAAATGTGTTAGAGGAAGATTTTAACATAAAAATGTCCACGGTTTTGTTAAATTCACGACCTTCAGCAGAAAGAGATTTGTGTGTGTGTGTGTGTGTGTGTGTGTGTGTATGAGAGAGAGAGAGAGAAATAGATTATAAATGGAATAAGAGTGATGAAGTGAGATTAAGAGATGTAGAGAGTGAAAGACAGAGAGTAGCTCGAGGAAAGAGGTGAGAGAGTGAAAAATTGATGGATAGTGCACGCAAAAGAGAGAGAGAGAGAGAGAGAGAGAGAGAGAGAATCACTGAGCTGGAAATAGATGTGTATCGGGTGAATAAAAGTGTGAGATGGATAGATACTTAGATAGATAGAGAGCAAGAGAGTAAAAGAAAGCAGATGTAGATAAAGTATTTCTCATCATGAGACTATTTTAGAAGAACTATAAAATAATGAATACAGTAATTTTGAATACTTAAAGTAACCATATAAATAAATACATACATATATTATTCTACTTAGTTGTAGACAATTTTACTCATTTTACCTCGTCATCATGTTTGACCGGTTTTATGATTTTACTAATTTCAAGTGTTTATTTCTAATCAACATTAAAATTAATAAAATATTTCAAAGTACACTTGCTCAGATATTTTTTGCAGCGAAGAAAAGAGAGTTCCAAACCCCGCAAAAAAATTCCTGTTTGTTTTTTGCAGTTGAGAAATCAAACCCCGCCCACCTCTGCAGTGATTGGTCAATCGTGAAGTCTGAGTGTAAAAGAGTGAAACTGGAGGGCACTTGGACCCTGTGTCTCAGAAAGCCCCATCCTTGGTGTTGATGAATTTTTTCTCCGAGTTTAGTGACTTTATCTTCGGCGCTGCCAATTTCTTATAATGTGACACAAAGCTATCTTTAAAACTCACTGCTGAACTTTTTTTAACACCGTCCAGAATTGGTGTGGGGATTGTTTCCATAGAAACGATGCATTTCCAAGACGAAGGGCACGAACACCTATTGGCTCAATGATGGAGCTGATTCTACTGAGTCATTTCTGTGGAGTCGTTTCTCTGGAGTTGTTTATACGGAGTCATATTTTTGCTTCTTACAGACTTTTACAATTTCATTTATTTATTTTTGCATCATACATTGAACAAAATCAGAGTAAAATTCAAAGGTCTACTTCGGCAACGAGTCCTTTCTACTGAGTCACTTCTAAGGAGGCATTTCTATGGGATGTTTTCTTTGGACTTGTTCATAGACTGTTTTGTTTTATTTTATTTTATTTCAATCAATCAATTTTTTTTTACATATTCCTCTTTAAACAAGCCCACAGTAAAACTGAAAGCTGGCTTTGAAAATTTGTCATTTCTATTACGTCATTTCTAAGGAGGCATTTTAATGGAGTAATTTTTATTGAGGTTTTTCTCTACAGAGTAATTTGTTTCTAAGGAGTCGCTTCTAAGGAATTGTGTCTAAAGAGTCGTGTTTAAGGAGTCATTTCTATGGAGTCGTTTTTATGGTCATTTCTAAGGAGTCATATCTATGGACTTTTTTCTATGGAGTCGTTTCTAAGGAATCACTTAGGAATCACATTTCTAAGGAGTCATTTCTCTGGAGCAGAGTAGTTTCCCTGGAGTCATTTCTCTGGAATTGTTTCTATGGAGTCGTTTCTAAGGAGTCGTTTCTCAGGAGTCGTTTTTATGCTTCTTAAGAACATAATGTTCACTGACTCTTATTTTATTGATTAGTATTTGGGTCACGCATTCCACTTTAAACCAATTCAAAAGCAGGCTTCGGAAATGAGCTGTTACTATGGAAACGCACACTACAACGTACCGTGTGGTCAAGTTGAACAAAGATATGAAGCTTTTAATGACTGTTATTCCAATTTATTAATGCTGCACTGATCATGTAAAACTGCAACCTGTACAGAAAGTGTGATTCATGTCTATCACTACTTCCTGTTTATAGCCACGCCTCATCCTTTGATGGACAACTAAGCTCCTCCTCCTGTTCAACAAACAGCATCAAAGGGCTTCATAGGTCAAAGAGGTTAAAAATGATAGAAAGATGGCTTGAGGGAGCTAAGCGAGAGAGAGAGAGAGAGAGAGAGAGAGAGAGAGAGAGAGAGAGATGAAGGAATGTCTCTTCACCCTTACCATGGGCTGCAGTGTGTGTGTGCTCTCTGCAGTGAGTGTGTGTGAGCTCGTCGTCCGACTCGGAATCGGCGCTGCAGGGCGGAGGATGGAGTGAGTGATCAGATGGACTGCAGAGAGGGGATGGCATGGGAGAACCTACAGAACACACACACCCACCCACCCACACACACCCACACACACACACACACACACACACACACACAAAACGCAAATCAACACCAACGTAAAAAAAGTAAAAGGTGTAACACAATAAATAAAACCAATCTGAAAGAGGAGCGCGTGAAGAGAGAGACAGAAATGGGGAAATGGACAAGGAAATGAAGAAATAAATAAGCACAAACACACACATACATACACCATAACCCATTCTAACATTAGGGCAGTCTAAACCAGATATGTTCCCTTTGAGAGAGAAAAGGCAACTCTTTTTTTTTTTTTTTTTTGTAAATCTCCCATCTTTAAGGTAAATCGGTATTAGTATGGGATCAGTCTGGGATCATTATTGGTTCAGTATGGGATCTGGATGGGATCAGAATTGGCTCAGTATGAGAGCTGTATGGTGGCAGGATGGGATCAGTATGGGAACAGTATGGGAACAGGATAGGCTCTATATGGGACCAGGATGGGATCATTATGGCAGCTGAGTGGGATCAGTATGGGAACAGAATGGGATCATTATGGGAGCCAGATAGAATCAGTATGGGAACAGAAAAGGCTTTGTACAGGAGCAGGATAGGATTGGTATGGCAACAGGATGGGATCAGTATGGGAGTTGAATGGGATTAGTATGTGAACAGGATAGGCTCTGTATGGGAGCAGGATGGGATCAGTATTGGAATAGGATGGGATCAGTATGGGAGCTGGATGGGATCATTATTGGAGCAAGATGGGATCATTATGGGAGAAGGATGGGATCAGTAAGGGAGTAGGATGGGATCAGTATTGAAGCAGGATGGGATCGGTATGGGATCAGTATGAGAGGAGGATGGGATCAGTATTGGCTCAATATGGGATCAGGATGGGATCAGTAAGGGAGTTGGATGGGATCAGTATTGGAGTAGGATGGGATCATTATGGGAGAAGGATGGGATCAGTAAGGGAGTAGGATGGGATCAGTATTGGAGTAGGATGAGATCAGTATTGGAGTAGGATGAGATCAGTATTGAAGCAGGATGGGATCAGTATGGGATCAGTATGAGAGGAGGATCGGATCAGTATGGGATCAGTATGAGAGGAGGATGGGATCAGTACTGGCTCAATATGGGATCAGGATGGGATCAGTATAAAGGTACAAGACGATAATTAGAGCTCTGATTTCAGTACTGTATCTGAAATGGAAAAAAAGAAATTGGTACACTCCGGCTTTTCACCACAGAAGAGCAGGTGTTCAGGTGCCAGAATGGATGAAGTCAGATGCTTGGCGTCTGACTCACTGTCACCATGGCAACAACTGGAGTGACTTGAGTGATTAAGGGCTGCAGTGGTGTGTATGAGGAAGTGTTTTTGCTGTCTGAGATCTAATTTAATGCGGGGTAGAATAGACCTGTCCTCTAGATGGCAGTGTGTCAGGGCTACAACTCGTTATGTCCAGCTCATTATGTTGAGAAAGTTCATTAGCGAATGTGAGTTGGATCTTTAAAAGGTTCTCCGGAGAACTCAGGCATTGAGTCAGTGGGAGCAGGGTAAGAATTTATTTTATAGCGGTGCTCCATACTTAAGAAAATATGGAAACCCATCGAGTTGATTTTTCATGGACACACAGGGATCCCAGCCGTGTACGTACGTCCGTCCGTCTGGCCCCGCCCCTCGCGATTCTGATTGGCTGTTTGATTTTGGCCAGAACTAGAAGTGCGAGCGCGCCTATATGACTTGTTTTTGTCTACAGATAATTTCATATTTATCGGGTTTTTCCACCAAACAGCGCAACAAAATAATCATTTTTACAAACTTTAATACAAACTTTAAAAAGACGTCAGAACAAGTGAACCAAGGAGAGAAAGATGAAGTGAAACCCGGGAAGAGAAAGAGAGTTTTGACAGAGGAAGAAAAGGAAAGAAGACGTGAAAGAGCGAGAGAAAGGCGAAGAAATCTTTCACAAGGAAAGCGACAAGCTGAAAGAGAAAGAAAACATGTAAAAAATGAATTCATAGAAATGATGAGTTGTAGGAATTTAATTCTAAACAGTGATGTTGATTTTGAAATCACTGCGAAATCCTTCGGGATCTGACAGGTTGACCTGAATCCAGTCAGTGTTTTCATGAATCGTGTATCTTTTGTTTTCAAAACATTTTGCTATCAATCCCTAAAGCACACTGTAGTTTATAGGAATAAAAAGAATAATATACATGTGAGTTTGGAGAAATGTATCTTCTCGTGATGAAATTAAGCTATCCAATGGGCTATCGCTGACTGGGAGCAGAATCATGGGCCACACTCACCTATGAACAATTTGACTCAATGGTCCAGCATGTGTTCGACCACGCACTTGAAGGCAAAAAGATCAGTGAGAGTCTGCTGGACATTCGATAGGGATCACGACGTACCGCTGAATACATATTTGAGTTCCTTATAATATCTGCAGGAAGTGGATAGAATGAGCCTGCACTAAAGGACATCTTCCACCACAGACTAAAGGCAGACGTTCTCATGGAACTTGCCTGCCGTGATGACCAGGTCACCCTTGACGCCTTCATTGATCTCGCCATCTGGCTGGGCCAACTCATTCAATGCCGGTTCAAGGTGTCAGCTCTTGCATTTACATCAGCGCCACCTGCCAGCCCAGAACCCATGCAGATTTTCCACACCCGGCTCTGTGACACAAAAAGAGACAAGCGACGAAGAGAGTGTCAATGTTTTTACTGTAGCAATACAGAACACCTCATCTCTGACTGCCTACTATGTTGAAAGACTCTAGTTCAGAAGGAAAGCAGAGAGAGGATCCCTGCAGTCTCTCACCCAGCTCTGGTGAGTCAGTTCCTATCTCCCTCTCACAAATCCTTGACGCTGCCAGTACAGATAGAATACTCAGGCTTCCTCTCTGCCCTGACAGCATGAATGAACCCATTGATGGTGGACCCATTGGTGCTGGTACAGTCACACGTTGCACTCCGACACTGTGACTCCACATCAGCGGCCTGCACGAGGAAACCACGAGCTTCCCGGTTACGTCCAAACCTGCTCACCCCATTATACTGGGCATGCCATGGATGGAGATGCACTGATCCTGGGCCAGTCAGGAGATCCTGCAATGGTCACTGTATTTGTACAATCTACATCTGCACCTCTGCCTCTCTTCAACCACCATAAAAAGCCCAAAAACAAACAGAACAAGTTCAAATTCCCAAGGAATACCATACACTCATTGAGGTCTTCAGCAGAAGGAAAGCCAGTGGTCTTTCCTTGCACCGACCAAATGACTGCACCATCGATCTGCTCCCTGGTACTACTCCACCTTGCAATCACATTTACCAACCATCTCTCTTTAAACAACAGGCCTTGGAGGAGTACGTACAGGAAGCGATCACTCAGGAAGTGACCCTCCACCACGATTGCCTTGGTGGGCTTCTTCTTCATGGAGAAGGAAGGTGGGAGTCTGTCTGTGCACTGATCATCAGGGGCTGAACCAGATCTCTGTGAAATACCCTTAACCTTTGCCTCTTGTTCCATCAGCCTGAGAACAGTTACGTGCAGCAAATGTTTTTACCAAGTTAGACCTTGTCTGCTCAGGGACAAGTGGAAAACCGCCTTAAGCACTACAGTGGACACTACAAATATACTATCATGCCATATGGGCTCTCTGGCACCTCCTCTGTCTTTCAATGTATAATAAATTATGTGCTCAGAGACATGCTGGGGAAATTCGTGATCGCCAACACTGACGATATCCTGATCGCCTCCCCTTCACTGTATGATCGCATCTCGCACATCAAATGAGTCCTCCCACATCTGTTCAAAAAACACCTCTGTGTGAAGGGAGAAAAAAGTGAATTCCATGTCTCCACCCTTTCCTTCCTGGGGTACATCATTAGTCCTGAGGGGGTCACCATGGATCCCTCCAAGGTAACAGCCATCTCGTCCTGGCCCAGTCCACAAACTTTCATGTATCTGCAGTGTTTCCTGGGGTTTGCCAACTTTTACTGCCGTTTCATATGGGGTTTCAGTGGCATTGCTATACCCCTGTTGCCCCTCCTCAAGAAAGGGGCCAAGAAATTGGCCTGGAACGCCGCAGCTGAATCACTATTCAAAGATCTAGCCCCCAGCTGAACAAAACTATGATGTCAGCAACATTTAGCAGTCAAATTGGCTCTTGAAGAGTGGAGGCACTGGCTCGAGGGTGCCAAGTATCCGTTCTCTGTATTCACAGACCATAAGAACTTGGAGTACCTTTGTATTGCCAAAACACTGAATCCAAGACAAGCTGGATGGGCCCTCTTCTTCACCTAAATCAACTTCACTCTGTTCTACCTTTCCAGCTCCTGCAAGACTAAAGCTGACTTTCTGTCTCGCCAACCTGGCTCCCATGTACTTGAACCTATGCTTGAACCCATTCTGTCACCTTCCTATTTCGTAAACACCATAATCGAGGAGTTTGACCATGAATTAGCCTGCACGCTACCTTACTAGCCAACCTCACATCTGTCCTCCCATGCCTCAGGGCTCATCTCATCACCTGGGATCATACTTTTTCAGCCACAGGTCACCCAGGGGTTCACCGTACATACCAGCTTATAAAAGCCAAGTATTGGTGACCTCATATGATTTCTGATGTCAAAAAATTAATTTCATCCTGCTTTTGAATGTGCTCGAGCCAAAGGTCAGTGCCAGCAGGCAAGCTTGCCCACTTCTCAGCATCCCTGGACCCATACTGCAGGTATCTTCTTGACTGATCTCCCAGTATCTCAAGGGCAAAACACCATTTTGGTTATTTATGATCGCTTTTCTTGCTTCTTGTGCCTGGTGCCTCTCCTCAGTCTGTCTATAGCATTTGAAATGCCACAAATACTGTTTAACCAGGTGTTCAGAAACTTTAGTCTTCTGGAAGATATCGGGGTGTCCAGTTGATGAGTTTGGAAGGCTTTCATGGACAAACTGGGTATCGCCGTGAGCCTCACATCTGGATACTATCCCCAAGTGAACGGCCAAGTTGAGCGAGCGAATGAAGAGATCGGCACATTTCTTCATTTATTCTGCACCGACAACCAAGAATGGGGTCACGTTTTCTACTGTGGGCTGAATATGTGCAAAACTCCTTGTGCCACTCTGCTACATATTTGACACCATTCCAGTGTGTGTTAGGCTTCCAATCTGTCTTGTTCCCATGGAACAACAACTCCATAGACCTGTCAGCAGTTAACAACTGGTTCCAAAGGAGCAAACAAGTGTGGGAAGCCACCCACTGATGTATCGACCAGGCCACACAAAGACACAAGAGAAACGCTGACCGCATTTGGGGAGACACCCCCGTGTACCAGTCTGGGGATGGAGTTTGGCTAGCTACAAAGGATCTTCAAAATTTGGCCGGCAGTTGTAAACTGAAACCACGTTACGTTTGACCCTATAATCTTCCCAAAAGAATAGTCACTTATCACCTCAAGTTACCCCGTCACAGCCATCTCTTGCCTTCCTTCCATGTTTCTCTGCTCAAGCCTGTCACACCAGACTACTTGCATCCCATACCTCAGCCAACACTCCCCCAGAGCCCCTTGATCTTGAGGGTCAGCCTGCGTACACTGTTCATGCCCTCCTAGATTCATGCAGAAGGAATGGGGGCCTCGAGTATCTCATGGGTTGGGAGGGGTATGACCCAGAGGAGCAGTGTTAGATCTCAGCCAAGAACATCCTCGACCCCATGCTCACCAGAGAATTTCATGCCACACACCCTGACAAACCTGGTCCCCATCCCAGAGACCGCCCTCACCATGTTCAGCTCCTGGAGAGAGCTCATTGATGGGACTCGGTCACATCCACTGCCTGTCCTCTGTCACCCCCAAGTTCATTTACTGCACAATACACCCTGCACTACAACTCCCATCATGCTCCACACCGCTCCCCATCACCTGAGTATTAATCATGGACACCTGTTCACAATCACAGCTCTATTTAAGAATTGTGCGTGCGCACATGCGCGCACACACTGCAAAATATTGTTCTGGTTGCACTGTGCATTACCAAGCTATTTTGTTTATCCCTGCTATCACTGTTTTTAGCCTTTGCTTGTTTTGTGTCTTCGATATTTGGATTACCTTATTTATGCCTGTTTGTAAATCGCTCTACCTGTGCCTGTTTATTGACCATACACCTACTGTGGCAGCGGGGGCGTGGCCAAGCATCGGTCTGTGACTGGAGGGCGGAGTCAGGGAAGGTAAGTGGCAGATTCACTACACCTGAGGTTGATTAATGTGTGTTTGTGTGTCTTCCCCAGTAACCGCGCCCAGGCGATATAAGGAGGGAGAGAGCAGAGGGAAGGGAGCTCTCCCCGACGAGACAACATATGTATGTTAGTCTGTAAACACAGTCACTGAAAAGTGCACAATAAAAGTGCTTATTGACCAAAGTTCTGGCCTGCCGTCTCTCTGTGCTCCGCCCAGTCGTTAAACGTTCTACACCTACTTACTGTTTTGGATTTGTTTGCTTCTCTGAACTTTTATTTAAGCTCAACCTAACCGTACTTGCATCCTCTTATTCCATGCCTGGTTTCGTGACAACAGTTTTCTCTGGGCTCTGAGGCATCTGGGATGGACCATCACACAGTGGAAATGTGTATGTGATCAGATGTATCAGAATTCCAGGTCTCTTTTTGGAAGAAATGGATGCCATGTGCACCGGACCAAAAACAAAAAGGACCATCCATACTGTGACCAGCATTAAGTCCAAAAGCCAGGGTCTGTCATTGTATGGGGTTGCATAAGTACCCTTGGTAAAGGTAACTCACACTTCTGTGATGGCAGCATTCATGCAGAAAAGTACGTTGAGATTTTGGAGCAACATATGCAGCCTTCAAAATGAAATGTTTTCCAGGGATATTTCAATAAGACGGGGCAAAACCACAGTCTGCACATATTACAAAGGCATGGCTCCGGAAGAGGAGGGCGCCTGTCCTCTCGGTCCCCATCACACCAGATATAGATTTAATATCTGACTGTTTTCTGCTCTTTATAGTATTAGTATAGTATAGCCATCTTTGCATGCATCTACAACATTTCTTTGCATGTCCCTAAGACCTTTGGACAGTGTACTATTTCTCTCAGATGTGCTGGTAACTTATTAAGAGAAGCCTCTGAACTGTACTGCACATCTCTTGACAGGAAAATGACACTATAATTACACCTCGCTTTGACTGCTAATTGAATGGTGAGAAAAAATGTATTAACATTTCATTGGACGTTACTCAGATTCTGACACTGGATTTTGTGCACCTCTCTCTCCAGTGTGAAACTCTGGTGGGGACCTGATTAACTGGTCTCATAAGAGAAAGGTGGGTGAGACCCGAACATATGGGATTTGGGCAAGATTGTTTGATGTGTGTGGATAAACTGACAAAAATGTTCAGACTCTAACAGGTTTCTGAAAAGCACCTTGATTACGTCGCCCGTGATGGAGTAAGCAGGGCGAAGTATTGTAATCAGTGTGGTTTGTTTGTCTGTCTGTCTGTTAACAATCTAGCGTCTAGACAGTTGCACCGATTGTCTTCAAATTTCCAGAGTCGGTGGGCAATGGTTCGTAGATTACCTGATTAAATGTTGGGGGTAATCGGGTCAAGGTGAAGGTCAAGGTCACCGGAAAGGTCAACCTTTTGGTCAAAATAACATATTTTCAATTATAGCTCAAAAACGGTTGCCGATCGAAATTTGTTTACGATTATGAGCATATAGGAACTCCCATATGGCCTTTCATTTGGCACCATGATCTTTGACCTTCAGTGACCTTGAAAGGTCAAACTCAAGGTCACGGATTTTCAGAGAGCTGTAACTTGAAAACGGTTGACGGTAGACAGATATTTACCATTATCAACTTGTAGGAAATGCCGTATGGGCTTTCATTTGGCACCATGATCTTTGACCTTGAATGACTTTGAAATGCCAAACTCAAAGTCATGGATTTTCATAGGACTATAACCTGACAGCTGATGATTGAGAAATATTACCGTTATCAACATATAGATATAAAATAAGTGCTGCCGGGTGAGGTTTGTTTTGCTTGGCAACACTTGTTAAGTCAAGTCAAGTTTATTTGTATAGCGCTTTTAACAATAGACATTGTCGCAAAGCAGCTTTCCAGAATTTTAATGACTTTAAACACGAGCTAATTTAATCCCTAATCTATCCTGAATGAGCAAGCCTGTGGCGACAGTGGTGAGGAAAAACTTCCTCAGACGACATGAGGAAGAAACCTCAAGAGGAACTAGACTCAAAAGGGAACGCATCCTCATTTGGGTGATAACAGACAACAACTGCCACTCACTGATTTTTTTTTTTCACCATTCTGTGTAGATTCTGGATAATCTTGTGCATGAAAATCCCAGGAATTCAGCAGTTTCTGAAAGACTCAAACCAAACCTGGTACCAATAACCATGCCATCAAAGTCAAAGTCTTAATTTCTACCAGGGCATGGTGGTCACCACTCGTTAAGCTACAAGGCATCCTTCCAGAAAATGTAAGAATGTAACTTCCTTTGTACAATTTCCCCTGATCGAGAAGATAATGAATTCTGCACTTATACTAATGTTCTCTTCTTTTCCAGTGTGTGATCTCGACAACTGACAGCAATCACTTAAAAATGTAAAGTGGGGGTCTTATTTAATAATGCCGCCTGTGCTTTGGTACACATTACATGCACAGAAAGCAGCTCAGTTGCCTCAAGGGCTTTTTCATTGAGAGCAAAAGTGCTGTTTTTTTTCTTTCGTAAAACTTAATTACACTTCCATTGACTTTCACCTTTCAAAAGTGCATTTTGGTGACATTGGTGAAATCCTGAATGACAGGCATCTCCTTCATGAAGCGAACGGGGGGATATTATGGGTTACAAAATAAAGGATATCATTGCAGTGTAAGTGTCAATCATATTCCTTTTGTTGTGCAAATCTCAATATGTTAATTCTTTGACACTTCATTATGCACATAATCGCACAAGAGGTCACAAGAAACACATCAACAATGAACTGTAATTTGTTCTGCCCACCTTTACAAGGAAACTTCAGGTTTTTTAAAGTAGTTGAAACATTAGCTTAAGTGGGTCTATATAGATGTTGAGACTAATAGAAAGTGCCCCTTAGGCCCACTGCGAGTAGAAAAGGTCTGAATGCAGAGGCACTGGGAGCTTGGGAGCCACATGTCGACATGCATCTCACTACTCGCTACATCACCTGGTCATACCGAGGACAGGAAAGAAGAAGCAGAACAGAGGCTCTCCAGATGTTCTCCATCAGCAGGCCACAGGGGAGAGCGGCACTGAGCAGCAACACCTGCTGCAGCACGATTACTATGAGAGCCCGGGCCACGTGCCACTGTAACCTGGCCAAGTGCAACTACAGCAATCTAGCAAACGACAAGAAAAGCCTGTTTCACAGCATACTCTTGAGTGCTACAATCAAAGTCATTTTGGCAATCTTAAATATAAGCACAATATAAAGGTGGTCATACTTACATAATTGTAATGAGTGGAGATTTCTCCTCTCTTATAGGATGGAATCATGTAATACAGTATTGTATACTAGATTAATTGTTTTTTCATTCGTTCACAGTAGCCTTACAGTGGTGCTTGAGCCCTTTAGAATTTTCTATATTTCTGCATAAATATGACCTAAAACATCATCAGATTTTCACACAAGTCCTAAAA
>JAOBAM010000026.1:72869013-72883645 GCA_025212355.1 Notarius kessleri
CTTACACACAGCCTTACACACAGCCACACTCACAGCCACACAGCCACACACACAGCGACACTCACAGCCACACTCACAGCCACACACACAGCCTTACACACAGCCACACTCACAGCCACACACACAGCCTTACACACAGCCACACACAGCCTCAGACACAGCCTTACACGTAGCCACACACACAGCCTCACACACGGCCACACACATAGCCTTACACACAGCCTCACACACAGCCACACACACAGCCTTACACACAGCCACACACACAGCCTTACACACAGCCTCACACACAGCCACACACACAGCCTTACACACAGCCACACACACAGCCACACACACAGCCACACACAGCCACACACACAGCCTTACACACAGCGACACTCACAGCCACACACACAGCCTTACACACAGCCTCACACACACAGGCACACAAAGCTTTACACACACGGCCTCACACACACAGCCTTACACAGCCACATACAGCCTCACACAACCACATGCATAACCACATGCACAACCCCACTCAGCCGCACGCACAGCCTCACACAGCCACACGCACAGCCTCATGCGCAGCCTCACACACAGCCTTACTCAGCCACACGCACAGCCTCACACAGCCACATGCACAGCCTCACGCACAGCCACACGCACAGCCTCACGCACATCCACAAGCACAGCCTCACACACAGCCACACGCACAGCCACACACAGCCACATGCACAGCCTCATGCACAGCCTCACTCAGCCACACGAACAACCTCACACACACAGCCACACGCACAGCCTCACACAGCTACACACACAGCCACACACAGCCACATGCACAGCCTCATGCACAGCCTCACTCAGCCACATGCACAGTCTCATTCAGCCACATGCACAGCCTCACACACACGGCCACACGCACAGCCTTACACACAGCCTCACACACAGCCACACGCACAGCCTCATGCACAGCCACACGCACAGCCTCACTCAGCCACACGAACAGCCTCACACACACAGCCACAAGCACAGCCTCACACACACAACCACATGCACAGCCTCATGCACAGCCACACGCACAGCCTCACTCAGCCACATGCACAGCCTCATGCACAGCCACACGCACAGCCACATGCACAGCCTCACTCAGCCACACAAAGCTTTACACACACAGCCTCATACACACAGCCTCACACAGCCACACACAGCCTCACACAGAGCCACACGAACAGCCACACGCACAGCCTCACGCACAGCCTCACACAGCCACATGCACAGCCACATGCACAGCCTCACACAGCCACACACAGCCACACACACAGCCACATGCACAGCCTCACTCAACCACACGCACGGCCACATGCACAGCCTCACACACAGCCCCACACACACTCTCACACTTAGCCCCACACACAGCCTCACACACAGCCACATGCACAGCCACATGCACAGCCTCACTCAACCACAAACACAGCCACATGCACAGCCTCACACACAGCCCCCACACAGCCTCACACACAGCCACACGCACAGCCTCACTCAACCACATGCACAGCCTCACTCAGTCACACGCACAGCCTCACACAGCTACACGCACAGCCACACACAGCCACATGCACAGCCACACGCACAGCCTCACTCAGCCACACGCACAGCCTCACACAGCCACACGCACAGCCTCTCACACAGCTTCACACAGCCACACACACAGCCACGCACAGCCTCACATAGCCACACACAGCCTCACACAGCCACACACAGCCGCACACACAGCCTCACGCACAGCCTCACACAGCCACACGCACAGCCTCACACAGAGCCACACACACAGCCTTACACACAGCCTCACACACAGCCACATGCACAGCCTCACACAGCCACACGCATAGCCTCACGCACAGCCACATGCACAGCCTCACGCACAGCCTCACACACAGCCTCACACAGCCACATGCACAGCCACACACAGCCACACACACAGCCCCACACACAGCCTCACACACAGCCACACGCACAGCCTCACTCAGCCACACGCACAGCCTCACACAGCTACACGCACAGCTACACACATCCACATGCACAGCCTCATGCACAGCCTCATGCACAGCCTCACTCAGCCACACGCACAGCCTCATACAGCTACATGCACAGCCACACACATCCACATGCACAGCCTCACGCACAGCCTCACACAGCCACACACACAGCCACACATCCACATGCACAGCCTCACACACACAGCCTTACACAGCCTCACACAGCCACACGCACAGCCACACGCACAGCCTCACTCAGCCTCACACACAGCCACACAAAGCTTTACACACACAGCCTCACGCACACAGCCTTACACAGCCACACACACAGCCTTACACAGCCACACACACAGCCACACTCAGCCACACGCACAGCCTCACGCACAGCCTCACACAGCACAGGGAAACTTGATTCTCTTTGATATGCAGCTTTTTGTTGTAAGCCATGTTTTAACAGCGTGGTATGTTTTGATTTATAATGTAATGTAATTCTGTTGATCTTCAGCCTGATTTATTTTGATGATTTTTTTACACTTTGTTCAATGTCATGGTTTTTACAAGCAAAGACAAATATTCTTTGACATGTATACCACACAGTGTGTCATTTCTGATCAAGTCTATTCTATTTATTCTTTTTGTTTATCAAATTCAGAGACCAGACATACAAATACGAGCTTGTTCACTTTCTTATTCACAATTAATTAATGAATTCATTCATTCATTAATGTGTGTTTTTTTGTTCTATATATAAAGAAGAAGAGAAGGAGAGAAAATTTTGAAGGGAAGAATGGGAAAACAAGAATGAAATAGAATCAAAAATGTTCACAATCTTAAAAAATTAATAATGATGTAATAAATCAGTTGTTTTTTTTAATTGAATTAAATTAACTTCATCCCTTTAGTTGAAAATGACTCTGTGACACAGCAGCAGTTAGTTGAATGCTGCTAAAGTTAAGATTATTTTTTGAGTTTTAATTTTCCAGACTCAATCGGAATTTTATCAGACATCAGTCGTAAACAGTGCTGACTCCGAAGCAGTCATTACGGACAACAGGCTGCAGATTCGTTCATTAAATATCGGATAATTAAAAAAGAATCTTGTCAGGCAGCATATTTTGATTAGCTGTTATTTATAATTAGCAAAAATATCTGGCTTCAGTCATGGATGGAGCTGAAAGATCATTCTGATCTCTCTCTCTCTCTCTCTCTCTCTCTCAGCGATGCATCTGTTCGGACTGAACTGGCAGCTGCAGGAGACGGAAAGTTTTGCTTTTGAGAATGGACAGGTCAAACCGGACGGCACGACATCTAACGGAGTCACCACACTGTCAGCGGAGCATGGTAAACACACACACACACACACACACAGAGTATCAAGTGCAGTAATATATCAGGGCAGCTGTGTGGATAGCGGTCAGGCTAAGTGCTAAAATGTTACGGTAAGCAGTCTCATCATAACGGCCTTCAACCACACATCCATCCATCCATCCATCATTATTAGGACAGAGAGAGAGAGAAAGAGAGAGAGAGATCCATTATCTGTGCTGTGTATGTATGAATATTCCCTTTGTGTCTTCATTTTGTGTGTGTGTGTGTGTGTGTGTGTGTGAGAAAAAAAAAGAAGCTATTCATCTTTCTCTTCATACAGTCAGGTTTATGGAATTGATCTTTCTGTCTGTCTCTCTGTTTCTTCTTAAGTATTTTATAGTCAGGCCATAATCTTTTTTTTTAGTTCCAGGCTGGATATATTTTAATCATTGTCATATTTTGGGTTTTGGATCTAAAGACCTGTAGCTTGGATAAACTTGTATCTTCATACTTTTAGAGTTTCACCTTGAAAATGTTCTTGAGTTGTTTTTTTTTTTCTTTTTCTTTTTTTCATTTTGATATCGAAATCAATGATAAAGTTGAAAAATAAACCAATTTATGATCAATAGGTTTCGAGTCTTAAGAACCTTATCTTAGATCAACTTCTGTCTTCCTCTGATGCTTATATGTGCACTTTGAAATCTTCCTAGGTCGTTCATTTTGTCTTTTGTCGCTCCTGGCAGGCTTGCCACTGGCTAGATTTTGATGGATGTCAGATTTTGGGTTTCAGATTTAAAGAACTGTAGCTTAGATTAATTTCTATCTTCTTCCACCTTTTAGAATTGCACCTTAAACTATTATTGAGATGTTTTTCATCTTTTGCAGCTCCTGGCTGGCTTGCCAATGCTTAATATTAGAGTTTGCATCTTAAACACCATATTCCTCATTGGCTCACTGGTGGTTAAAGTTGATCAATATGAGATTGTCAATCTAAAGAACTGGAGCTTGGATCAACTTTTGTCTCCTATAGTTGCACCTTCTTATGTATCTCTTGGCTGGCTCACCAGTGATTAGATTTTAGTGGATATTTGATTGTATATTTTGTTTCTTCGAAACCTCAATCTGTGGATATTGGAACTTCTTCAGATGTAGTATGATTATGTTCTTGGATGACATTAAAATGCTTGGGTCTTTGTTTGAGACTCCTGGCTGGCTCACCAAAATGTACAGGAAAAAAGTTTCTTTATTAACAATTTTTTGTATTTATTCTTATCTGATATTGATGCAATCAGTCAAAATAAAGACAGAAAATGAGGAAATCCCATAATGCACTGTAACAGCTAGTGTCCAGATAGTGCACTCCAGTGTACCCATGATGCACTGGTGCTGTATTGGATGTTTGACCTGAATGGCTCATGACAGCCATTCCTTCAAATTTTTACATTAATGAACACACACACACACACACACACAGCATGCGGGAGTTTCAGAAAGTCATAAAGACACACTAATGTTCCCTCAGACACACGGCACACTGGAGGAGCAGTGAAACACACGCTGAGAAATCACATCACCGTCATGCTAATGTCTCTGAGATGGAAAGAGAGACAGATGAAGAAAGATTGACAGAAAAAGAATGAAATGAACGGGTGAACATGAGGCGAGATACACAGTGAAAAATGTGTTGTGTCTGAAATTGTACACTGGTTCACTAATTCACTATTTATTATACAAACTACACAGAGGGCAGCCATGAGAGAGGCTTGGAACTTCACAAAACAAAAAAAAAAGTCAAGTCAAGTTTATTTTTAAAGTTCTTTTAACAATAGAATTGTTGCCAAGCAGCTTTACAGAAAATTAAAGACTTTAAACATGAGCTAAGTTTAGCCCTAATTTATCCCCAATGAGCAAGCCTGGGGCAATGGTGGAAAAGGAAAATCTCCCTCAGACCACATGAGGAAGAAACTTTGAGAGGAACTAGACTCAAAAGGGAATCCATCCTCATGTGGGTGATAAGAGATAACGCGATTATAAATAACTCACTTCTATAACTGTGTCCTATAGAGTCACAAAGTATAACTGTGAAACCAGGAACTTCATTATAGTTTGAACATGAAGTCTGTTTTGCTGAAGTTATAAACTGTACACTGATGGAAACTTGAGTACAAAACTGTTAATGACAACTGCAGTCCTAAAGTCAGCAAGTCAACTGAAGTCCTCAGACATAAAAGCATTACTGTAAGTGTCCAGAGCGTCTTTCAAGTGTGACTTTTGACTGTCCATATGGGGCCGTCCTCCACAGGAGCAATGTGATGAGACTCCAGCCAGACGTAGGGCATCAGGATTGATCAGGCAGGTCTGAGGAGCAGAAGAGGTCAGCATCTCGATCTCAGAATTGACCTGTAACACAGAGGGACAGACAGAGTGTGGGGGGCAGGGGGGACAGGTTGTTAGGTATGCCCAATGTCACCTGATGTGTAAGAACAATATACATTTTGCACTGAGTGCAAGCAGGGACTCCGGCAAAACTAACTATGACAGTATATCTAAAAGGGGAGAGCCAGAAGGTAAAACAGGCATGAGGGAGCCCTGGGACATAAAGCAGCCAGCCACTACACTGTCAACAAATTCAAGTGAGCAAGTGAGTGGAGGACTGACAGCATCCATACATCCTAGTTTACCAAACACTCTATGTCTGAGGACTCTCCAGATCTACTCCTTTACCTCATAAATGCTATTAACAAAAGGCTTGACTAAACAGATATGTTTTTAGCCTAGACTTAAACGCTGAGACTATGTCTGAGTCCCGAACACTACTTGGAAGGCTGTTCCATAACTGTGGGACTTTATAAGAAAACGCTCTGCCCCCAGATTTCTTCTTCTTCTTTTTTTTCTTATGGTCCCCATCACTTCATGATGATGGGGGACCCTTGTTAGCCCTTTGGTGCCTCCTCCTGCGACATTCTGCTGCCTGGGATTGGAGGCCGTCTTCACAAAGCTTCTTGCCAGAGTGGAGAGCGCATCTCCAGTCATGTCGATCTTGTGCGGTCTTATACCAGTTTTTGCTGTCAATCCCAAAAAGTCGCAGGTCTTCTTTAATGCAGTCTTTCCACTGTTTTTGTGGGCGCCCCCTGTCACGTTTACCCAGCTTGAGCTCCCCAAAAAGCAGTTGTTTGGGTATTTTGGAGCTGCTCATCTGTGAGACATGGCCCAACCAGCGAAGTCTGTTATTACGAAGCATGGTCTCGATGGTAGTGGAGTTGGCACATTCTAAAATCTCCCGGTTTGTCATGTGCTGCCACCATTTGACAGCTTGGTAGACAGGGGAGGCCCCCTTCTGTTGAAGCACCTAGTTCGAAGTGCACTAAACACAGCTGCACCGTGGCACACTCGTCGCTGGATTTCCGAGTCAAGGCTTGCATTGTCAGACAGATTGCCTCCAAGGTATGTAAATGTTTGGGCACGTTTTAGCTCAGACCCATCGATGGTGATGATGGGTGGTTGGTCACACTGAACATGCATTACTTCTGTCTTAGGCTTGCTGATTATCAGACCCCAGGCCCTGCAAGACTTATTCAATGCTGAGATTCCTTCCTGTAAGGACTCCGCAGTTCTGGTAGCCAATGCAGCATCATCCACATAGAGAAAGTTGTTGAGTCTTGAAGTCACTGTTGACTTAGCTTTGAGTCTCTGAATATTGAAAAGCCTGCCATTGAGCTTGTGTTTATCTCCACACTGAACTCCCTGATTGATTTATGGGTGTGTTGTCAGACAAATGAGAAGAAGAGGATAAACAGCATGGGAGCTAGGATGCATCCTTGATGAAGGCCGTTGGTTACATTGAAAGATACAGTGAATTCTCCACCAACCATTACTCTAACTTCCATACTGTCATGAAAGTTTTGGATGATGTTAACTATTTTGGGAGGGATTCTGATCTTCTGCAGTAGTGCTCACATAAGGGGTCTGCTAACTGTGTCAAAAGCCTTTACTAAGTCCACGAAGACTACGTGCAGTTCATGATGTTGTTCTCGGCACTTTTCCAAAAACTGCCGGATAGCAAACATCATAGCACTGGTTGCGCGGCTGCCTCTGAAGCTACACTGTGCCTCGGGGAGGTGTTTCTCAATGCAAGGCCACACCCTGTCCAAGATGATGCAAGCAAATAGCTTGCCGATGACAGATAGAAGTGTGATCCCATGGTAGTTACTGCAGTTAAAGCAGCATTGCTTCTTGAAGATGGTGATGATGTTACCATTTTTCAGATCTTGAGGCACCCTCTCCTCCTCCCAGATGGAAAGAAGGAGGTCTCGGAGTTCCATGAGGAGGGCTGGTCTGCCTGCTTTGAGGACCTCTGCAGGAATACTGTCTGGGCCAGGGGCCTTGTTGTTGGCCAGATGGTCAAGGGCTAACTTAACGTCTTCAATGGTTGGGGGTATTACAAGTTCACGGAGTGGTTCTTCCTGTGTTATCTCATCAAGGACGTGAGTATTTGCTGTTCCAGGTTGATTCAGCAGATCGCTGAAATGCTGTTTCCAGCGAGCCAAGATGCTGTCTTTTTCCGTCAGCCGGTTGCCTTGGTCATCATTGATGGGGCTGATGCTGCTTTGGCACCGCTAATATACAAATTTGACTGATTGGAAGAAGAATCTAGAGTCATGCCTTTCTGCGTGCTGCTCAACTTCTTTGGCGCGATCCAGCCACCACTGATTTTGAAGACGGTGAAGCTCCTTTTGGCAGATGTTTCTGGCTTGTCTGTAGCGTTCTCTGTTTTCCTGGGTGTCGCTGCTGAGGACAGCTTGGAGAGCAGCTTGCTTTTGGTGCAGGAGGTTCATAATGGTGGGGTTATTTTCATCGAACCAAGGGAAGCCAACAATGATCAGCACACTGGCATATAGATTATCAAGAAGATTCTCCCACTGCTCCTCAAGGGACTGGTTTTCAGCATGGTTACTTGGTAGGTTTTGACAGATGGTTTCTTGCAACTGTTCAGCTATAGCTGGGTCTTTCAATTTGCTTACATTGAAACGCTTTGGCAAGTTGCTCTTCCATTTTTGCGCTGATAGATGTAAATGAAGATTAAGGCGTGCACACATTTTATGGTCAGTTCAGCAGTCAGCATTACGGCGAACTCTTGAATCTATGATATCACTCTTGTAATGTTGTCTAACAATAATATAGTCGATGAGATGCCATCTTTTAGATCTTGGATGCTGCCATGTTCCCTTGTGAATATGCGCATGAGAAAAGAATGTGTTGGTAATGCAAAGGCCAAATCGGGTGCACAAATCAAGCAACAAGGTGCTGTTTGTTCATGTCACCAAGACCGTGGCGGCCGATCACATTTGGCCAAGCTTCCAAGTCTGTTCCTACACGAGCATTGAAATCGCCAAGTAGGAAAATTCTGTCGGGTCTGGGAGTTGATGTTAATACTTCTGACGACTGGTCATAAAACAGAGCTTTCTCTTCGGGTGGTCTTTTGAAGGTTGGGGCATATATGCTTATAACTGTGGCAATTAATTTGTCCAGTTTAATTCTAATGCTCATCACCCTGGGGCTAATTCCCTTCTAGCTAATCACAAGGGGGCGGAGGGTATTATTAATGGCAATGTCAACTCCTTCAAGCTTTGTATCATCGGGTGATCTTCCTGAGTGAAGGAAGGTGTAGTCTCCTTCAACAAACTTGCCTTCTCCTGGTATCCGACATTCACTGAGACAGGCGATGTCAATACTAAGGCGCTTGAGCTCCAAGGCTACTAAAGCTGATTGGCGCTCTGGGGCCTGGTATTTGATAGAAGTTGCGTCCGACATAGTCCAGATATTCCAACAAGCTAGTTTAACTTGTTTGGGATTCTTGCGAGCAGATATGGGCTGATCGGGGCCGCGAGATCCACGAGGCTTTGCCAGGGGTCCATCATGCTTGCTGTTATGCTGTGCAGATCCACGACGCAGGTGTTGGTGATGTGATTGCTTATGTGGGTCCATAGCGGGTTATGTACCACTGCAAGGGGTTGCTAGCCCCATTGTAATGCGCAAGTAGGCTGCCCTCTTCCGTACTTGCGTTCCTCAATGAGCAGGTTCTGGAGTGGATTCATAACGAAACACAAATCACCAGGCCTGGGTCAGAGAGGCTGACATGAGAGGACCAGTGGGCTAACCCAAGCAGGGACTGGTCCTGATTTGTTTTTGGGGTTTAATCCCTTAGATCCGCTGCGTTCTGCTAACAACTAGGGGTGGTGCAAAGAGCCACAGCATGCGGTCTGTGACATGTGAGAGGCTAGTTGTTGTGGCCACTTGCTGATGACAAATTGGCCATATATTGCACATCACATGCCGCTGGATAAGGGGAGACCAGTCTTGTATGCCAAGCTAGAGGCCAAGCAGAAAGGTACCATTCCTCCAGTGATCCTTTGCCCCCAACATGCATTAGACTGTAATAAATATTAATAAGCCACATTGAAGTGCATTAGACTGTAATAAGCATTAATAAAATACAGTGAAGTACATTAGATTATAATAACAGTAATAAGCTATATGGAAGTGCATTAGACTGTTATAAACATTAAGCTATATTAAA
Source organism: Notarius kessleri (assembly GCA_025212355.1). NCBI lineage: Eukaryota > Metazoa > Chordata > Actinopteri > Siluriformes > Ariidae > Notarius > Notarius kessleri. The sequence continues at coordinate 72,878,920 of JAOBAM010000026.1, forward strand.
CTGTATTATACAGTAATAAACAGCAATAAGTTACATTAAAGTGTATTAGACTGTAAGAAACAGTAACAAGCTACATTAAAGATTATTCGACTGTAATGAAGAGTAATACGCTACATTAAACTGCACTACACTGTAATAAAGAGTAATAAGCTATATTAAACTGCAGTAGCATGTAATCAAGTGCAATAAGACAAATCAAAGTGTATTAGACAGTAATAAATAACAAGCTACATGAAAGAGTATTTGAATGTAATAAAGAGTAATAACCTACAATAAACTGCACCACAGTGTAATAATAGTAATAACAGTAATAAGCTATATTAAATGGCACTAGTGTGAAATAAACAGTAATAAGCCATGGTAAAGTGTATTAGGCTGTAATAAATATTAATAAACTACATTGACATGCATAAGACTGTAATAAAAAGTAATAACCTACATTGATGTGAATTAGACAGTAAAAAAAACAGTAATAAGCTACACTGAAGTGCATTAGATTGTAATAACAGTAATAACCTACATTGACATGCATTAGACTGAACAAAAGAGTAATAAGTGCCATTGAAGTGCAGTAGACTGTAATAAACAGCAATAAGTGACGTTGATGTGTATTAGTTTATAATAACTGTAATAAGCTACATTGAAGTACACTAAACTGTAATAAATGGTAATCAGCAACATTGAAGTACTTTAGACTGTCCATCCATCTATCTATTTTCCACCACTTATCCAGGTCCAGGTCACAGGGGTAGCAGCCTAAGCCGAGCTGCCCAGACCTCCCTCTCCCCAGCCACCTTCACCAGCTCTTCTGGGGGAATACCGAGGTGTTCCCAGGCCAGCCAAGACATATAATCTCTCCAGCTTGTCCTGGGTCTGCCCCAGGGTCTCCTCCTGGTGGGGCATGCCCAGCAAGCCTCCCTTAGGAGACATCCAGGGGGCATCCTAACAAAGTGCCTGAACCACCTCAAATGAATCCTTTTGATGTGGAAGAGCAGTGGTTCTACTCTGAGCCTCTCCTAAAAGGATGAGAAGCTCGGTCAATCTCTAAGGGAGAGCCCAGCCACCCTGTGGAGAAAACTCATTTCAACCGCTTGTATCCACAATCTCATTCTTTCAGTCACTACCCATAACTCGTGACCATAGTTGAGGGTGGAAATGTAGATGGACCAGTAAAATGACCAAGCTTCTCACCCTATCTCTAAAGGAGAGCCCAGCCACCCTGTGGAGAAAAATCATTTCGACCACTTGTATCTTATTCTTTCAGTCACTTCCCATAGCTCATGACCATAGTTGAGGGTGGGAACATAGATGGACCAGAGCTTTGCCTTTTGGCTCAGATCTCTCTTCACCACAAGAGACCAGTTTAGAATCTGCAACACTGCTGATGCTGCCCCAATCCATCTGTCCAACTCCCACTCCCCCCTACCCTCACTCGTGAACAAGACACTTAATACTTAAGATACTTAAACTCCTCCACTTGAGGCAGCAACTCCCCCCTGATCCAAAGTGGGCACTCCACCCATTTCTGGCTGAGGACCATGACCTCAGACTTGGAGGTGCTGATCCTCATCTCAGCTGCTTCACACTTGGCTGCAAACCATCCCAGCACTTGCTGGAGGTCACAGATTGATAAGGCCAACAGGACCACATCATCTGCAAAAAGCAGAAATGTGATCCTGAGGCTACCAAACTGGACACCCTCCACCCCTTGGCTGTGCCTAGAAATTTTGTCCAGAAAATTTATGAATAGAACCGGTGACAGAGGGCAGCCCTGGCAGAGTCCCACATACACCGGGAATGAGTCTGACTTACTGCCGGCAAGATGAACCAAACTCCTCCTCTGGTCATACAAGGACCGAATGGCCAGCAGCAGTGGGCCCCAAATCCCATACTCCCGAAGCAACCCCCCACAGGACACAGTCATAAGCCTTCTCCAGGTCCACAAAACACATGTAGACCAGTTGGGCAAACTCTCATGCACCCTCCAGTACCCTTACAAGTGTTCCATGCCCAGGATGAAAACCACTTTGTTCCTCCTGAATCTGAGGTTCAACTATTGACAAAGAACTAGAGACCAGAGGTTTAAGCTGTGACACGTGGAATGTGGGGTGGATGTGTTGCATGGTGAGTGGTAGTGCCAGTCTGACGGAACATGGGTTGATTACCTTTTTGATGAGGAAGGGTCCTAGGTAACTGGGAGCCAGCTTGCGGGAGATGGTCGAGTGGCAGATGGCGTGTGGAGAGCATGACTCGTTGCCCCACCTGGTAAGTGGGCTCCTTAGAGCAGTGTTTGTCGGCCTGCCTCTTGGATGCTAGGGCGGAACGAATGAGTTTTCTCCAGGCCAATGCCCACATCCTCCTGCAGCAGCGTATGAAGGTCTGGGCTGAGGGTATGGCGACCACCTCCTCTTGGTTGGGGAAGAGTGGTGGTTGGTAACCTTGGGAGCACTGGAAGGGTGAGAGACCTGTGGCAGATGAAGGAAGAGTGTTATGAGCGTACTCGATCCAGGGTAGGTATTTACTCCAAGAACTGGCATCCCTGGACACCATGCACCTGAGTGCAACCTCCAAAGTCTGGTTCGACTGTTCTGCCTGTCCATTGGTCTGTGGGTGGAAGCCTGAGGAGAGACTACAGGTGGCCCAGATAAGCTTGCAGAAAGCCCTCCAGAATTGCACAGTGAACTGAGGACCCCGGTCAGAAATGATGTCAGTGGGCAGTCCATGTAGATGGAAAATGTGCTGGATGAGTAGTTCAGCGGTTTCTTTGGGTGAGGGGAGCTTGGGCAGAGGGATGAAATGAACGGTCTTGGAGAAACGGTCAATGACAGTGAGAACGCAAGTGTTGCCACCTGAGTTGGGGAGTCCTGTGATGAAGTCCAGGGCAATGTGAGACCAAGGTCAATGTGGAGTCAGGAGGGGTCTTAGCAGGCCGGCAGGGGGTCGATTGGCTCTATTGTTCCGGGAGCATGTGTTGCAGGCTGCCACGAACTCCTGGACGTCCTCCTTGATAGATGGCCACCAAAAGTGCTGCTGGATGAGTGCCAGGGTTTGGGCAACTCCTGGATGACAGGCCAGCATGGAGCCATGACCCCACTGCAGCACCTGGGTTTGCACAGGACCGAGAACAAACAGATGGTTAGGAGGAATGTTGTTGGGGTTACCTTCGCTGGGGTCCTGCTGCAGGGCCTTCTGCATGAGTGTCTCAACCTCTAGAATGGTGTCTCCCACCAGGCAGCATGGAGGAAGGATAGTCTCAGGTGGTTTGGACTCCTCTTGGTGGGAGGAGAACATCCTGGACAGGGCGTCGGGTTTGCCATTCTTGTAGCCTGGGAGGTAGGAAAGCTTGAAGTTGAACTGGGAGAAGAGAGACCAATGGGCTTGACGGGAATTAAGGCATTTGGCAGACTTGATGTACTCCAGATTCTTATGGTCTTTCCAGACTAGGAAGAGGAACTCCGACCCCTTGAGCCAGTGCCTCCACTCCTCCAAGGCTAGTTTAACAGCCAGTAGTTCTCAGTTGTTGATGTCGTAATTCCGTTCGGCTGGGGATAGCCTGTGGGATGAGCATGGGTGGACCTTGTCATCACTGGCCCTCTGGGGAAAGTATACCTCTGACCTCTGACTCCAAAGTGTCGACCGCGACAAACTGCTTGGTTGGATTGGGTATGGTGAGAATGGGTGCTGTGGTAAACCTGTGCTTGAGCATGGAAAAGGCTTTCTCTGCTTCCTCCCCCCACTTGAATTGGGTCTTGGTCAAGGTCAGGGCTGAGAGAGGTCCGCCCACCGTGCTGAAGTTGCAAATGAAGTGCCTGTAGAAGTTGGCGAATCCTAGGAAGTGCTGGAGCTTTCGTCTCAAAGATGGGGTGGGCCAATTGGCAACTGCCTTGAGCTTGAGGGGGTCCACATGGATCCTTACTGGGGAGATGATGAATCCCAGAAACGAGACAGAGGTCTGGTGAAATTCGCCCTTTTCTGCCTTGACGAACAATTTGTTCTCTAGCAGGTGCTGGAGGACCTGCCAGAAGTGACCCCGATGTTCCTCCAGGGAGTGGGAGAAGATCAGGATGTCATCCAGGTACACGGAAATGAAGATGTTTAGGAAGGCCCTTAAGACGTCATTAACGAGTGCCTGGAAGACTGCGGGTGCGTTGGTCAGGCCGAAAGAGACCACAAGGTACTTCCACTCATCCCCCTCCCTGATCCTGATGAGATGGTATGCATGGCGTAGATCTAGCTTGGTGAATACCTTGGCTCCCTGGAGTAGTTCAAAGGCCATGGTCATGAGCAGTAGTGGGTAGCAGTTCTTGACCATGATGGCGTTGAGACCCCAATAGTCAATGCAGGGGCAGAGCGACTTGTCCTTTTCCATGAAGAAGAATCCCGCCCCTGCTGGGGAAGAAGAAGGACGGATGACCCCAGCTGCCAAAGATTCGGAAATGTACTTCTCCATGGCTTGCCTTTCGACCAGACCCTCCAGGATTTCACGATGTTGCGATTTGCAACTTCAACACAAATTCAACCAATCCCTGCGAATTCAGGGCAGTGTTGCAATTATATCCAATCACCGCAACTTTCCCGCAAATTTGACCAATCGTCGGCGTCGTCTTGAGGTGACGTCGACAAACTACCTTCTGCCTTACTTCCGTGTATTATAATTATTGTTTAATTTAGTCTTCAGGAGAGACTGCCTGCACACAGTACTAGTATTAATAGTTTTTTTTCTTAC
>JAOBAM010000026.1:73820232-73831414 GCA_025212355.1 Notarius kessleri
CTTGCTCAAGGGCACCTCAGCCCAAGGCCGCCCCACGTCAACCTAACTGCATGTCTTTGGACTGTGGGGGAAACCGGCGCGACACCCCGTCCTCTGTGAGTGTTTACTGGCAGGATGCACAGCAACTACGAAAGTGTGACGTTGTTTACTTCCTGTTTACACACTCGTTATCTTGCCACACATCCACAGAGACAGAGGAGGAGTGTAGACATGTTTATTGTACATGGTTAATAAGACATTTATAAAACATGGAATCTGTTCAAATCTATCCTGGTTTTATTTTTGTTTTGCTATAATCGCATAAAACAACTTCAAATCTAAACCGGTTGATCACTGTGTGACCGTCGTTACTGTTCACAGCTCATTTCTGTAATCGTCTAATTAAGGAGTCAAAGATTAGTATTGTGGAAAAACTTTTTAAACTACAGGAACTAAAGGTCAAGGGTCAAGCGTGGTGGTTAGATTTCCTCCTATGACGCTGTGGTTTATTTATCCACTGCTAAACATTTCCTTTTTCAGTGGAGCGATGAAAAGCTAGTGCTTTAACCAAACTGGTCCTTTAAATGCGTTAAAGAGAGACCGCTCACTTTAATAAATACCCCCCTCCCCTCCCCAATATGGTGTACGATTAAAGAGAGAACCAGCGCATGTCTATTAGAATTCTATTAATGGCCCGTTATCATACGCAGTGTTCAGAGATTTACGTAAAAAAAAAAAAATTACAGGAAGAATGAATAAAAACTTAAAAGTATTCTAGAATTAAACACAGAAAACTGAAACAGACACATGAAAGAAAAAAAAAAAAAGTCTGAAGACTAAAATTATCTACAAAACCCACACAAGACAAAATTTTGACACTCGTCTACAAACCTGCAAAATTTAGTCTGAATACACACAATAGTTTTAAAGTCCTGTAGAGTTTAAATTGGTCGGATGTTCGCTGAGGAGGAGGAGGAGCTACAGCACATTCAGGGCGTGTCGGAATTACACATCAACAGTTAAAGGCAGTGAGGGTCCCGCTCCTGTCGCCCGATCATTAAAGTTTTAGGTAGTTTATATTTTTAGCCAGTAGCATTTACTCTCTTTTAGAAAGAAAGAACTCAGGACAGATGTTAAAACACGTCTCATGTAGCTGCTAGCTATCGTACGCTCGGTGTGTCCACATGTCCGGTCTGTGGGTTGCCATAGAAACCACTCTTTCCCATCTCGGAGAGGATGAACAGAATCTCCGTGGTGTAATTCCGACACGACGTGACCGGCGTCCTCGTATTTCCCCTGCGATTCGTTCCTTCCCTACAGCAGTCTGTGTTGGATCGTCCCGTCTGAACTGTCCGTCACAATCTGTGCTTCGCCGGCCCCGCCTACTTCCCAAACCCCACCCACATTCCCAGTCCCACCTTCCCATAGTGCCCCGCCTTCTTTCCTCTCAGCCTGAGGAGGAGAGGAGGCGGAGGATGACGGAGGAGGTGCAGGATCGGTGGTGAAAGCTACAGACGTGATCTGTGGGATGAGTGAGACGGAGGGGGTGGAGCTAGTGCTGGGGGGCAGCTGATGCGTGACGGAGAGCAGGGGGAGCTGCTGAGGAGGGTGTGAAAGAGTGGTGAAGGTCATGTGAACGATCTGTGGGGAAGCCTGAACGGACAGCTGTTGCTGGGATGCAGGGGCGGAGACAAAACGCAGCGTCTGACTGGAAGTAGTAGACGGGTGCGACACCGAGGCTCCGCCAACTTCCGTTTCACTCTTGGCCTCGCCTGTAGAGGGCAGCGCAAGAGTCACAGGTACCTGCATGGTGTGCAGAGACTGCTCCTGGTCCAGCAGCATGACGGGGCCAACGCCCACCGGGGTCAGGTGAGTGGTGGTGGGTGTTGCCGTGGTGACAAGGGCGCCAGCGTTGGCGGCGAGAGCCTCAGCGATCAGGACCTCTGGGTGGCTCTTGGCCTTGTGAGCCACCACGCTGTCCTTCTTCTCGAACTTTTTGCCGCAGATGGCGCAGGAGAACTGGTAGGAGGCGTCCGCGTCGTGCTTCTTCATGTGCCAGTTCAGAGACGCTTTCTGACGACAGGTGAAGCCGCAGATCTCACACCTGCACCACAGACAGAGGGACACGGGTAAACCGCACATCAGTTTTACACCCTGTGTGTGGTGAAGTGCCGCAGATTTCGTTTAAAAACATTTTGTGCGTGAAGATCAGAGATGTTGGACGTGAGACGGTCCTTTCTGGAGAACCAAAACCCCAGGGGGTGGAGTTATACCTGATCCAGCTCCTCCTACACAGGAAGAGTTGAACTACAAGTCCAAGGTGCAACTTCGAGTCGCTCGTTCCATTCTGAAGAGGGACTCCTGGGTTACGGGGTTTGATTTATAGGAGGAGGAGTTAGATCAGGTTTAGCTCCACCCCTGGATTCTGGTTCTGTGGTCAAGACCATCTCAAAAAACATGATCAGATGATAAACGTGTTCACAGTGAAATGGCAGCAACATCACTCCCAATATCACGATATCAATACTGTTCAAGATTTTAAAATCAAGCCTACGTCATGGTAACGTTGTTACTAAGCAACACCACGCTGGTGATGGAGACGTGACCGCCTGTTTAACATCAGGATTCTGATCTGTACGCGGTCGAGACACTGCTCACACGGCACGACGTCTCTGCAAGCATTCATCAGTCAGCGGTATTTCTCTCGCGGTGTGTAGCAAACATCATCCAATTCATCCACTTAATTTGATTAATATTCAATTAATTTCCCCTGGGGATCAATAAAGTGTGATCATCTCCAATTCAACACATTCACAAACCGTTCATTTGACTCATTTGTGACACGATTCGTACAGATTCAGGCAGGAATCATTTGAGATTCATTGGTGAATCGTATATAATTTATACACGACTCATACCAACACTAAACGCTCATTAATATTCACTTTTATTAGAATATGAAACCTGTGAGAGCCTAAAGGTGATGTGAATGCGAGCTATACACAAGAGTATCTTGCGCAATAAACCTGAATAAGTGTGTGTGTGTGTGTGTGTGTGTACATGTGTGTGTTACTCACTGCAGTGGTTTCTCTCCAGTGTGTATCATGCGGTGCACAGCGAGGTTGTGCGAGCTCTTAAACGCACGTGCGCAGAACTCACAGATGTAATCCCTCTGATCTACACACACACACACACACACGAGAGAAAATGATAAATGTGTATGCTCTGCATCACTTCACTTCCTGTTTAGCACTTACACACACTGGGCTGCTTTAGTTATTTCTCTTTAACCCTTAAGGCCGTGTGTGCGTGAAATATACATCTCTTGCACTTCCACTGTCTACATGCTGTGGGTTTTATCCAAGAACCATTTATAAGGACGTCATGATCATTACACAAAGTGCTGTATGAACAGTCATTTAACCAGGTAACTTATTCCGTCACTAAGAACAGCGATCAACACACTGGGCGTGTCTACAGTAATGCTAAGCAGTAAAATATGCCCCGCCCCTTAGCCAGCAAGCTAATAACCCTATCCTGACTTATCAGGGACCGAATATAAAGATGCGTGAAGTTAGTGTTAAGAGACGTTTCCGTTGGTAGTCCGGTACCTGTGTGGTGTTTGGCGTGACGCAGTAACTGTTTCTGAAGGCGGAACAGACGGCCGCAGGACGGGTGGGGACACACATACTTCTTCTTCATCAGGTGCTGATATTTAATGTGATGCTGAGAGAGAGAGAGAGAGAGAGAGAGAGAGAGAGAGGATGGGTAGATAAAGGGAGGATGGAGAGACAAAAAGAGGAGAGTTAATCTTTTGTAAAATGTTGTATAGAAGTGTCTCGGTTCTCCGACACACCTGCAGGTAGCGTGGATGAGCGAGAACCGTTCCACACCCCTCCATCTCACAGCGCACATACTGCACCGGGGGCTTCTTCCTACACACACACACACACACACACACACACACGTTTCAGTTCATCAGGTCAGTCACTCAGTCAGCGATTACGTTCTTCTCGTCTGATATTTTACCTTCTCTTAGGAAGACGTGGGCTTTTGTCATCTTTTCTTCGTCGTCCTCTCCTACAGGATCAGAGCCACACGATCACACAGACGGAATCACACACACGAAGAGACTGATTTGTTATATCATGTTCCCTGACCCAATCATACCAAACCGTATGTTCACCTTCACTCGTTTACAGAGCCACAGAATCGTTTTGGTCGCGTTTCCTTCAAGCTACAGGGATTTTGTCTGGATGTAATGTCGCCCTCTGTGGTAGAACAATGCTACTGCGAGCTACATGCAGAGGAATGCTGTGGACATGCGAGCCACGCTGCGTTCTTTCCGTGATGCATGTTTAACAGAATGGTGGCTGACGTGAGCATGCATCAGTGGGCGTGGTCTTAAGAGGAACAAGAACTTTATTCATCACATGCTTGTGAAATTCCTCTCTGCATTTAACCCATCTGAAGCAGTGACCACACACACACACACTCTGAGCAGTGGGCAGCCATGCTACAGCGCCCGGGGAGCAGTTGGGAGTTCGGTGCTTCGCTCAAGGGCACCTCAGCCCACGGCCGTCCCGTGATAACCTAACCTGCATGTCTTTGGAGGAAACCCACGCGGACACGGCGAGACCATGCAAACTCCACACAGAAAGGCCCTCACCGACCGCTGGGCTCGAACCCGGAACCTTCTTGCTGTGAGGCGACAGTGCTAACCACTACACCACCGTGCCGCCCGGTGGCTATTCAAGAATAGTAGGGAATAGGGCCGCGTAGAGCAGGCAGAGAAACCCTCGCACAGGACAGCGTTTCAGTTCAGCGAGCACTGTTCAGAATTTGGAGGCGGGGCTAAGACGCATGGAGGAGATGTTTAACGTCTCCATGACGACTGGTGAGAGTGGATTTGACTGAGACACTAACCATGTCAACACACGTCATGTTCTGTAAGTCACTAAAATGTGCCTCACTTCCTGGGCGGCTCCGCTCCCTCTCCAACCTCCTGCTTCACGTCTGTCACCTCCACTCCCTCCGTCTTCACCTCAGTCTCTTTGTCCTTCTCTTTCTCTCCTCCGGGTGCTTTCTCCTTCTTCTCTCTCGGCCGCGGAGGAGCTCTGCGTCTCGGCTTCTGACCGTCCCTGCGCAAAGCACACCTTTATTTATTTCTTTCTTTCACAATAAAGACTTCGTTATCATATACACACCTCCCAGATTTGGGGTCATAGCTCTGGTCGTTAAGGTCGTCCTTAAAGGGCACGTCTTCATCACTACTGACACCATCGTCATCCTCCTCCTCACTGAAAAACAGAACAGACAGCGTCGAGGATCAGCTGCATGAATATCATCACACACAACCGCTTTGTTAATCACCTTCTCACTAACAGCCACATCAGCACTTTAATATTATTAGTGTTATTAGCATCAGCATCGCCTGCGGTGTACATGCGCGCGCAGTGATGTACCTCTGGGCCTGAGGCTCATACGACTGGTCCTTCAGGTCGTCGGTGAAGGGAGGCTCCTCCTCCCCCAGCAGCACCTCATCCTCCTTTACCTCACTCCTCTTCTCAGTGCTGAGGGAAAACAAACAGGAGAGACTCTCTCTATCTGAAGAGGATCTCAGGAGTTCAGCAGCTGCTCTGAAATCCCTCAGCAGGTTTCTCTTTACTGCAGATTTTGTTTTCAATCATAATAAACCCGAGTGTCGGATTAAACACGAAGCAGAGCTGATCTGACTATATGGGTGTGGTCTAATATTCTAATTAGCATGTTTGATTGACAGCTCTTAAAATGCTCTGGTATTTTAGAAATACTGACAGTATCAGTAGAGAGAGAGAGAAACAGACAGATGGAAGGAGGGGGAGGGAGAGAGAGAGGCAGATGGAAGGAGACAGACAGAAGCAAACAGCAATAAGAGAGACACAGCAAGAGAGGGGAAAGACAGACAGACAGAGAGAGAGAGAGACACACACAGCAAGAGAGGGGAAAGACAGAGACAGACACACAGCAAGAGAGACAGACAGCAAGAGAGGGGAAAGACAGACAGACACAGCAAGAGGGGAAAAAGAGACACAGCAAGAGAGGGGAAACAGAGAGAGAGAGAGAGAGACACACACACACACACACACACACACACACACACAGCAAGAGAGGGGAAAGAGACAGAGAGAGACACACACCAAGAGGGGAAATCAACACACACAGACAGAGAGAGAGAGCGAGCAAGAGGGGAAACACAGATGTAGAGAGAAGCAAACAGCAATAGACAGGCAGATGGAGGGAGTGATGGATGGAGGGAGAGAAGGGGAGACAGACAGCAAGAGAGAGAGACAGGCAGGCAGATGGAGAAAGAGACAGGAAGAGAGGGGAGACACAGAGAGGTTTCATTCTTGATCAGTAGAAGGCTGTACCTTATCTTCTCAGCCGTTTTATTTTCTTCCGCTGCAGGGATGAGATAAATCAGAAATGACACAATTACATTTTTAAAACACATTTACACTCAATATTTAAACACTGTAGCCCTTCTGCTACACTGCACAAAGTATTGGCACCCCTCTAGTCCACTCTCGGATGGATGGATGGCGTAGAGGCATGCCAATACACAGTCACATGACCCTCCTCATACCGCAGGTGGGCTCCGTCTCCGGTTCGCTCTTACACACGACCCGCGCTGAACCCCGGGGTCCCCGAGACGACGGCGTTCTGCTGCGGCCCTGCGCTCGTCTGCTTCCAGCTGCTCCCGGGGGAAGAGAGAGGAGAAATGAGAAGAATCGGCATACTGACATTTTAATCAGGATAAACAAAGATAAATCATGCACTCATTTTCCTCCAGAGTTACCTCGAGTACCTGCGGTGTCCTTACTCTCTCCACACCTGAGAGACAACAGAGAAAGCACACAGGTGGAGGATTAATTTCACACCTGAGCAGAATAATAAAAAAACACGACAGACACAGTGACAGTCCTGGAAATTATTTTCACAGATCTTCATTTCCTGCTCTTTTACAGTCAGATCTGTCTAAAACAAGACAACGTCCACAACACTCGTGAGGTCGTATCACAGGAGCTACACTTACGCATACAGCCTCCATGTATATACATGATCAATACACTGAAAATATTTATCATAATCATAAAAATCAATCAGAGCAGTTTGTGATGAGGATCTGGCTGCATGTGTTACGTACAAACTTTTTTTTTTGTTCACTTGGGCTCATTATCAGTCTTTTACTAAAGCTCCGTGTCAATATTTTCAAGGCCAATCCAAACTAAAAATTCCTCCCAGACAAACAAAACACCCATGTTCTTCACATTCACATGCATACACTGATAAATCAGCTGCAAATTACCACAGCAGGGCTGATTCACATTTAGCGATGCCCACAAAACTCTATAAAAGGCAACAAAACTCGCATATGACTAAAGAGTAAAAGAGCACCTCCTAAGCACAGCATGCGCTAAATCGGCCAGTAATGCAGCTCAGCCACTGCAGTGCCTCGGGGACTGGAGACGCACACTAAAGGGGTGTGCACACAGGAAACGCCCATCAGGGAACTTTACCCATCTGTCTGTACTGTGGGCAGGTACCGGGTTAAACTAATCTCAACTTCCCGGTGACTACAGATGGGAGTAAAGGATACCGCTGACTGACCGATGACACCATCTAACCAGAGCCTGGAATCCAGAGTCACCTCATGACCAGCTACAAATCTGACAAGCGGATCACTTTATACGTGTACGGCTCTCGAGTCCTCCTCATCGAACGCCTGGTCTTATTTACATGAATGTGTGCTCACTGAACTGGTGCGCAGCTGAAATAACTTGTAAAACTCTTTTTAAACAAACAATTATTACAGCTTACACTTTAGTTTAGATTATACAGCCTAACGGTTTGAGAAGCAGCTTTGAGACCAAAAGGTTGCGGGTTCAATTCCCCAGACCAGCAGGAACGCCTGAAGTGTCCTTGAGCAAAGCACCAAACCCCCAACTGCTCTGGAGAAGGGCATCTACAGCTAAACATACTGTACTGTAATGTACACACAACGACAAGTGTGTAAACACCTCTGTTTGTTTACAAGAAACACACAATCATCCAGACACGTTCTGGAAACATCACACACACCCACGTCCAGAACAGCCTCTCTCAACCGGGGTGCTGTCAAAAAGTTATATATTCTAACATCGAAATAAATAAAATTAATTAAAATTCCAAAAAACAATAGTTCCACTAATGCAGATCATCGCCGCCTCATGCATCATCAAAATTTGTCTCACGGCCCCCTTTCCCACATCACGTCACTGCGTATATTTTATATGGGGGTGCCTTGAGAATTTGCATACTTCTGAAGAGTGCCGTGACTGAAAAAAGGTTGAGAAACGCTGCAGTAGACAACAACCTACATGCATCACCTGCAGTAAAGTTGGGCTTCTGTGCGCCAGGTCCTTTCTCAGTTCAGCCAACAGACAATGCAGAGACCACACTAATTCATGATCATGAATATTCTGAAGCTGTTTCTCCTGCCCTCATTACATTCAACACATCAGATGAACCTTCAAAAACACAGTGCGATTTTAGACAAGTGCTTCAAGCACTGAGAGTTGGAGGTCAATGGTAAAATACTATAGAGACTATAAAGGTATGGCATACGCAATTCAAGGAACTTATGGAAAATTAATTAGGTATGCAAATTAAAAACAATGTGGGCAAAAACTATAATTAAACATATTTAACTATATATAGAATAATAACCTTAACCAAATAAGCCAAGCATTTAAAAAGAAAAAGAAAAAAGTCTTACGTCATTACAATTTTTCTGATAGATAATAGCCACCAAATTCTTCACTCCCAGTCGATAATGCTCAAGTTCCAGCTTTAAATGTCTTGAAATAAATAAAACGATAACTTCCAGAGTCCTAGGCTCCACTCCCCACTAACAATAACTTCCAGATTGGCTTCAGGTTTCCACCCTGTGAACCCCTTACAGGTCTTTTCTTCCACTCCAAGTCCAAACCCAGGCCACCTCCAGATTTCAGATCCTGACTATCAGGACCGATAGCAAAGCCTCAAGTCCTGAACCCCTTCCACCAGGGCAAGTCCATCCTAGTGAGACAGAGAGAGCCTGAGAATCTCTAAAGGAGGTAGCTACAGTGGGAAGGAGGAGTCTCAAACCTTAATCCCCCAGAAAGCATTCTCATTCACTCTCAGGATCAGTGTCTATGCAAGAACGACTACTGTGATAACAGATCAAACACTTTTTCAGGCAGGGTGCAATTTGTAGAGGGGGATGGGAGGGATTTCTCTCCTTCTGGTTTTCCTATCCCTACCTCTGCTAAATTATTTTTATTTCCAGTGGGGACACGGACTATCCCCCCTTGATAGCGATGAATGCAACTTAACTGATGCGACTTAAAATCGAACGATCTTCAAATATGCAGCCCATACATATCAGAGTAGGCTACTGACAGACGGCGCATCTACACTTAATGTTTCTGAACATCACCAGACACAATATAAACATTGTAACATTTTAGTGTGGGAACTTGGCCGAGAGCGGTAGTGAAAACAGGGCAGAGAAAATGAAACGCATTCAGAGCAGCATAGCGCCATATTTTACAGGACCCGCAAATAAAACAATTAGATTAACACCTGAGAGTGATAGCGCAAGAAATGATGATGTTGCGATGGAGGTTAGTGCTCATGTACAGGTTGACTCCCAGCCTCATGATGAAGAAAGAAACTCCAAGGTAGACCTACTTGCTAGCGACTCATCTGAGACACATGTGGTAGGAGGGTGCATTGAGCCGGCGCGCTTTGCTAAATGGAGAGAGGGTCGTGAGTGGCTTGCTGTCAGCACAGACAGGTCAGTCAAGTGCCAAGCTTGTTCCGACATAAAAGATTTAATGCCACATACACAGGAGAGACTTCATATGGTTCAAACCCAGCAGCCAGCGAGGGCCTTTCTGTGTGGAGTTTGCATGTTCTCCCCGTGTCTGCGTGGGTTTCCCCCGGGTGCTCCCCCACAGTTCAAAGACATGCGGTTAGGTTAATATGGGATGGCCTTGGGCTGAGGTGCCCTTGAGCGAGGCACCTAACTCCTCACTGCTTCCCAGGTGCTGTTTGCATGGCTGCCCACTGCTCTGGGTATGTGTGTGTGCTCATTGCTCACGTGTGTGCATGTGTGTGTTCACTGCTTCGGATGGGTTAAATGCAGAGAGGAAATTTCACAAGTGTGTGATGAATAAAGTTGTGCTTTCTTTCTTTTTCTTTGTGTCTCATTTGCCAGTATCACAAGCTTTAATAGTCAAGAGGGTCAGGCAAAATAATGTAATTACTCTGTGATTGTTTATTATATTACTCTAACAGGCAGTGTTGGGTTTGTTTTTCCAGTTAGGTTTTTATTCTAACCACCAAAATAGGTACTGCCCTATTAAAACATATTGTGTATCAATTATGAGAAGAAATACACAAGTAGCTGTCAGATGGACCGGTGATATAGCTCAGTGAGTGACATATTGGCCTGCAGCTCAGATGGCAGCGTCATGGTGATGGGAATATGATACACAAAATCTTTTAAACTAGGTTGTTAGTTTGTCTATTTGTTTAATTATGCTAAACTAAACCAAAAACCAAGTAACAAACCAAGACTATCAATTTACATTCTGATTCAGACTCCACAAAACACACACATTTCACTTTCAAGTACTACCTGTCCAGTACAACATAATTATGATCAATCATATTTAATCATTAATAATTATTAATTGCTATTTGAAATTCTTGTCAACTTGTGTTGGCAGCATTTCTACTTTAGATGCTATTATTTAAATTTACATTTCCAATAATTACAATATATATTCATTGTAGTCCTACACCACTGTTTGTTCATTCATTTTACCTTATTAAAGCTATATGACCTTTCAATTTCATAAAATCAGTGAAATTTAGTTCCCTCTGAAATTTGGTCATTGTGATACATGTTTATTTCTGTAATTTCTCACAAAATATCAGGTCATTCTGTAACTGGGAAGTTATTTAATTTGAGGGGATTCCTGAGCAAATCATTTGCATGAAATCACTCGCTTCACGCAGTCAAGCAGACAGAAGTAGTCCTTGTGCACATGCGCAGGTTTACCACCTTCTTCTTTTGGGTTTTACAGCAGCTGGCATCCACAGTGTTGCATTACTGCCATCTACAGGTTTACCT
>JAOBAM010000026.1:74148159-74160092 GCA_025212355.1 Notarius kessleri
ATAATAATAATAATAATAATAATAATAATAATAATGTATTATCTTTTAGATCAATAATTAGAGGAAACATAAAGAATAAAAACATGATCAGTTACTTTTGTCACAATATCAGAACATAGAAATATAAAAAATACACGTCAGTGGAGCTTCAGGTATTTCTGAGACTTATGTGGAGTTTCGTGAGTTTTTTTTTTAAGGAAGAACATCATTATCAGGGAGAATATCACCATGAAGAGAACTGGCATAAAGGAACATGTCTGGAAGAACACGATCAGGGAGAACATCATCCAGGAACAATATCAGGGGACATGCTAAGGGAGAAGAAAGTCAGGGAGGAGTTCATCAGGGAGGACACTGTTATAAAAGACACGGTCAGGAGGGAAATTGTTGACCAGGACATAGTCAAGAAGGAATTTAACAAGATACTGTCAGCAAGGACACAGAAAAAGCTTTAAAAGAAAAAAAATTGTCAAAAAGAACACAGTCAAGAAGGACGTCATCACTAAGTACATAACCACGAAGGACAATGACAGAAAGGACACTGTCAGGCAGAACATCATCAGGGAGGACAATGTCAGGAAGGGCATAATCAGGAAGGACAGTGTCAGAGAGGACATCATCGCAAGGACAATGTCAGGGAGGACCTCATCCAGAAGCACAAGGTCAGGGAGGACATCAGTAAGGACAATGTCAGGGAGGACATCAGTAAGGACAATGTCATGAGGACATCTTTGCAAGGAAAATGTCAGGAAGGACATCATCCAGGAGGGCAATATAAGGGAGGACATGATCCATAAGGACACTTCCAAGTAGAACATAATAAGGACACTGTTAGGGAGGACATTGTTAGAACTTGATCAAGGAGGACATTGTTAGAAGGAACATCCTCACGATGTCTTTGTTTTGATGATGTTAAAAAGTCTGCAGTATAAAATCCACCGTAACTCTGATGTAAACATTTCTGTAAACTGAGAGAGAAAAGACAGAAACCAAATCTCTGAGACCAACGATCAAACCTTCAAACAAAGGTTCTCCTGGAGTTTACAGCAGGGTTTCCTCCAGGTTCTCTGGTTTCCTCCCACCTACAAAAACATGCTGTAGGTGGACTGGCTAAAATAATTGTGTGTGTGTGTGTGTGCGTGTGTGTGAGAGAAAGAGTGTGTGTAACTCAGTGATGAAATGGCCTCCCATCCAGGGTGTATTCCTGCCTCCCCCCTCATGCCCAGGTTTCCCGGGATGGACTCCAGATTGTCCCTGATGCAGTTCTGGAATACTGAAGATGAGGTTTGTGTTTCTTGTCTAAAACTTTTTCAAAATTAGAGATGTCCTGTAAATAATTATAACGTTTCTTCAGCATTTCTGGACTGATTTGATGTTAATTGTTTAAAGCTGAATGTAACCAATCAGCACTGATACATGAAAAGTAATGACTCTGTTAATAAAGAGTCTCCACCCACTGTTGTGCTAATTAGATGTTTGATATGCAAATTAGCACAGTGCTTCAGAATCTGATTTGATTACAGCTCAGAGCTGTTCACACAACCGACTCAGAGCTCACACACGACATATGATCTGCATACACATGAACATAGAGATCATGGAGAACACAGAGATTATGGAGAACAACGAGAACATGAAAACAGATCATGGAGAACACAGAGAACATGAAAATAGAGATCATGAAGAATGCACAGATGATGGAGAACACAGAGACAATGAATACAGAGATCATGGAGAACACAGAGATCATGAATAACACAGACATCATGGAAAACAAAGAGAACTTGGAGAACACAGAGAACATGAACACAGCGATCATGGAGAACACAGAGAACATGAACACAGATCATGGAGAACATAGACATCATGAATAACACAGACATCTTGAACACAGAGATCATGGAGAACACAGAGAATATGGAGAACACAGAGATCATGAAGAACACAGAGAACATGAAAACAGATCATGGAGAACACAGAGATCATGGACAACATAGACATCATGAATAACACAGACATCATGGAAAACAAAGAGAACATGGAGAACACAGAGCACAGGGAGAATACAGAGCACATGAAGAATGCAGAGAACATGAAGAACACAGAGATCATGGAGAACACAGACATCTTGAATAACACAGACATCATGAACACAGAGATCATGGAGAACACAGAGATCATGGAGAACACATTGGTTATGAAGAACATGGGGATCATGGAGAACACAGAGAACATGAACACAGACATCATGAAGAATGCGGAGATCATGGATAAAACAAAGATCATGGAAAACAGAGATCATGAACATGGGCATCATGGAGAACACATTGGTCATGCAGAATGCAGAGATCATGGAGAACACAGAGATCATGAGGAACACAGACATCATGAGGAACACAGATCATGGAAAACACAGAGAACATGGAGAACACAGAGCACATGGAGAACACACAGATCATGAAGAACATGGAAATCATGGAGAACACAGAGATCATGGAGAACACATTGGTCATGAAGAACGTGGAGATCATGGAGAACACAGAGAACGTGAACACAGACATCATGAAGAACACAGAGATCATGTATAAAACAGAGATCATGGAGAACACAGAGATCATGAACATGGGCATCATGGAGAACACATTGGTCATGAAGAATGCAGAGATCATGGAGAACACAGAGATCATGAGGAACACAGACATCATGAGGAACACAGACATCATGGAGAACAAAGAGAACATGAACACAGAGATAATGGAGAACACAGAGATCATGGAGAACATAGACATCACGAATAACACAGACATCATGAACACAGATCATGGAAAACACAGAGAACATGGAGAACACAGAGCACATGGAGAACACGGAGATCATGAAGAACACAGAAATCATGGAGAACACAGAGAACATGAACACAGAGGTCATGAAAAATGAAGAGATCATGGAGAACACAGAGAACCTGGAGAACACAGAGAACCTATACCCAGAGATCATGGCGAAAACAGATAACATGAACACAGAGATCAGGAAGAACACAAAGAAAATGAACATGGAGATCATGGAGATCATGAAAAACACAGACATCATGAAGAATGCAGAGATCATGGAGAAAACAGAGATCATAGAGAACAAAGAGAACATGAACACAGAGATCATGGAGGACACAGATCATGGAGAATACAGAGATCATGGAGAACATTGACATCAGGAATAACACAGACATCATGAGCACAGAGATCATGGAGAACACAGAGAACATGGAAAACACAGAGCACATGGAGAACACAGAGAACATGAACACGGTGATCATAGAGAACACATTGTTCATGAAGAATGCAGAGAACACGGAGAACACAGAGAACATGAACACAGACATCATGAAGAACAAGGAGATCATGAAGAACACAGAGATCATGAACACAGACATCATGGAGAACACACTGGTCATGAAGAATGCAGAGATCTTGGAGAACACAGAGATCATGAGGAACACAAACATCATGAAGAATGCAGAGATCATGGAGAAAACAGAGATCATGGAGAACACAGAGAACATTTACACAGAGAACATGGAGAACACAGACATCATGAACAACACAGACATCATTGTAATGAATTCCTGATGTGGGTGGAGTACAGAAGCATGGCAGGCAGGAACTGAAGTTCTTACAAACTTTTATTTTTATCATAGGTCTAGCTTTTCAGCTGACACACACACACACACACTCTGGTCAGGAGCGTCCCTTTTCTCTGCTCTCCCCCTCCTTTTATGCTCTGTCCCTGTAACACACACACACATTAATTGACAGCAGATGGAATGACTTAGCCACTTACCTTCCCCAACCCTGCCCTCCATTCACAAACTGCTGCTTGGCCACACCCCTGCTGCCACATACCCCCACCACCCGACTCAGGCCAGGGAGCCGTCCAGCCTGAAGCTGACTCCCCCCCAGATGGGACAGGAAGTCCACCACCACCATCCGTGCCCCCGGCCTGTGGACCACCTCGAACTTAAATGGCTGGAGGGTGAGATACCAATGGGTGATTCGTGCATTGGCATCCTTCATGCGGTGGAGCCACTGGAAGGGCGTGTGGTCTGAACAGAGAGTGAAAGGGTGCCCCAGCAGGTCGTATCGGAGGGCGAGGACCACCCACTTGAGGGCAAGACACTCTTTCTCGATGGTGCTGTACTTGCTTTCATGCATCGCTGGCTGATGTACAGCACGGGGCAATCCTTGCCCTCCACCTTCTGGGACAAAATGGCCCTCAGCCCTCTGTCTGATGCATCAGTCTGCAAAATAAAGGGGAGAGAGAAGTTAGGGGAGCACAAAAGTGGCCCCCCACACAGTGCAGCTTTTACCTCAGAGAAAGCCTGTTGGCACTGCTCTGTCCACTGAACCGGATCTGGAGCCCCCTTTTTAGTGAGACCCAAGTGGAACCCCAGATACTGTACTTCCACCTGCCCAATTGCACACTTTTTTGGGTAACCTGTGAGGCCCGCCTGCCTCAGCGACTTTAGAATGGCCCTCAAGTGTTCCAAGTGCCGTGGCCAATCATGGCTGTAGATTATTATATCATCCAGATACGTGGCTGCGTAGGCAGCATGAGGGCGGAGGACCCTGTCCATAAGCCACTGGAACGTAGTGGGTGCCCCAAATAACCCAAAAGGGAGCATGACAAATTGGTGTAATCCAAACGGTGTGGCAAAGGCCATTTTACCTCGGGATAGAGGAGTCAAAGGGATCTGCCAATATCCCTTTGTTAGATCCAGTGTCAAATAAAAGCGAGCAGCACCTAACCGATCAAGCAACTCATCAATGCGAGGCATTGAGTATGCATCAAATTTAGACACCACGTTGACCTTTCTATAGTCCACACAGAACTGAACCAACCCGTCGGTCTTGGGAACCAGGTCCACTGGGCTGCTCCAGTCACTGTGGGACTCCTCGATTATGCCTATTTCGAGCATGGCCTTGAGTTCATCCCGAACCACATTTTTCTTGTGTTCGGGCAAGCAGTAAGGGCTGCTACACACTACCACCCCCGGGGGCATTTCGATGTGGTGTTCTATGAGGTGGGTACAACCCGGAAGGGGCAAGAACACATCAGAGAATTCCTTCTGCAACTTGGCTACCTCCATGAGTTGGGCCAGCGAGAGGTGGTCACCACAAGGGACCGGAGTGGTTCAAGATGTTATTTTTTTTTACCTCTGGCCCCAGCTCCGCCTTCCCTGGGACTACCGATGCCAATGCCACAGGGACCCCCTCATTCCAGCGTTTTAAAAGGTTGAGGTGGTAGACTTGCAGTGCCCCGCCCTTATCCATTCGCTTCACCTCATAGTCGACGTCCCTGACTCGCTGTGTGACCTCGAAGGGCCCTTGCCACCTGGCAACTAATTTAGAACTCGACGTGGGCAATAATACGAGCACTTTGTCTCCCAGCATGAACTCTCTAAGGCGCGTGCCCCTGTCATACAGCCAGCTTTGACGTTCTTGTGCCTGCCGCAAATTCTCCTGGATTAGGTGCGTGACGGTGTGGAGTTTTGCGCGCAGGTCAAAAACCTACTGGATTTCATTTTTACTAGGTGACGGTCCCTCCTTCCAATTTTCCTGCAGCACATCCAGAATGCCACGTGGCTTACACCCATATAATAATTCAAAGGGAGAAAACCCTGTGGAGGCTTGCAGGACCTCTCATACTGTGAAAAACAGGGGCTCGAGCCACTTATCCCAATTATGTGCATCTTCACTTATGAATTTCCAGATTATGTTTTTGAGTGTCTGGTTAAATCACTCTACTAAGCCATCCATTTGTGGGTGATAGACACTGGTGTGGATAGACTTAATCCCAGTAACCCATACAGCTCGTGCAGTGTGCGTGACATAAACGAAGTGCCTTGGTCTGTCAGGATTTCTTTCGGAATCCCGACCTGGGAGATAAAGCAGAAGAGCGCTTCCACAATACTGCGTGCTGAGATATTGCGGAGAGGCACTGCTTCCGGATATCGCGTTGCATAGTCCACTAGAACTAAAAGCAATATTCCCGTGCTGACCGATCTAATGGCCCGACAAGATCCATCCCAATTCGCTCAAACGGGGTCTTGAGTAGAGGAAGAGGGCACAAAGGCGCTTTTGGAGTGGCCGTGGGATTTACTAATCGTCATTCACGGCATTCCGCACACCACCGATGGACATCCCCGCGAATCCCTGGCCAATAGAACCGGGCCATTATTCAGGCTAATGTTTTATCTTGCCCCAAATTGTCCAGCCATGGGATTAAAGTGAGCCACATGGAATACAAGTTCCCTATGGCTCTTTGGAATTAACAACTGGGTTGTTCGTTCCTTAGTTTGAGTGTCCTACGTCACTCAGTACCTTTAATAATGGCAAAATAGGGGAAGGATGCTGCTGTGCTTGGCTGAAGAGTTTGACCATTAATTACTCTCACTTGGTCAAACGCATGGCGCAGAGTCTCGTCTCGCATCTGCTCGAACAGGAAATCCCCAAGGGAATCCCCGAGAGAGGGAGGAGGAGTGGGCTGCTCCTCACTCTGACGCGGCGCTGACATAGACAGCTCTGCGACAGCTTCTCCAGTCAATGCCACACCGGGATCTTCCCATGACCTACGAGTGCAGGACCCACTGCATGTTAAATATTCCATTAGGTTTTTAAATCCTGGCCAATCAATACCCAAAATCAACAAGTGGGTGAGACAGGGACTAACCGCCGCCTTTATTCTATGCATTATGGCCCCAGAACAGAATTTGGACAGACACTAGAGGGTAATGGTGAACATCCCCGTGCACACACAACACTTTCACCGCTTGTGCTCCCCCCAATGCCTCACCTTGCACCAGGCATTGGTGAATTGAGGTCTGATTACAACCGGAATCCACCAAAGTGTGATATGTAGCCCCTTGAATACTCACCAGTACGCGATACGTTCCTGCCCGATAGGGGGCGGTTTCTGGCGCATCAGGGATCCGGATTACAGCACTGACCTCCCTTGTGGAGCTCTGACCTTGGAGATGCTCTGATTCCCCACCGCGCCAGCACACCGGCCCAGGCTTTCCCTCTGCACTGGTGTTATGGGTGTCACTCACCTGAGGGGGAGACAGCACAGACACAGAAGAGGGAGACGGGAGGACACCACAGGTGCGACGGGCCGGCTGGGGAGGAGCCAGCCCCCTCCGTGGCAGGGGAATGGGGTGGAAAGGGGGACAAGAGACAGGAGAGAGAGAGGGAGAGAGAGAAGAGAAGCGAGGGGAGATGCCTCGTCTGCCTGCCATCGGAGCTGCCTCCAGATGGTCCTCCGCCAGCTTGATGGCTCGTTCCAGCGACGCCAGGCAGTGACACTGGACCCATTCCGCCATTCCTTCCAGAAGTCAAGAGATAAACTGCTCCAGTGCCAACAGATCGATGATCTCATTGGCGTCGTGGTCTTCCGCCCTCAGTCACTGCCGACCTCCTCCAGTGCCAGCATCCGGAAGCGCTGATGTTGCTCCGGGGAGCGGCCGAGCCACTGCAGAATGGCTTTCCTTAAGTCAGCATAGACCAGTCGGCTGTCAGCAGGGAGCTGCTGCGCTGCAACTCACCAGTCAGGAGCGGGAGGAAGTGCACCGTGCTCTGCTCCAGCGGCCACCCCCACGCCTCGGCTGCTTGCTCAAAGAGAGCGAGGAACACTTCCGGATCGTCCTGCGGTCCCATCTTCGTGAGGGTGGCGGCAGCGGTGGCCGACGGCCCTGCTGACGCAAGCAGGTGCCGGAACGCTTGGTGATCTTCCTGCTGGACCAGCATCAAGGCTTCGAAGCGTTGCTGCTGCTCCTTCCAGAGGGTGATCAGCACTTGATGCTGGTTCTGCTGGGCGGTAGCGAGGGCAAGGATGAGCTCTTCGAATGGGGAGGACTCCATGGGGTGGTTCCCTTCTGTGCGTCCTGGGTTTTGGCACCACTGTAACAGTTCCTGATGTGGGTGGAGCACAGAAGCACTGCAGGTGAGAGTTGATGTTTACACACAAACACTTTATTGAGCTTTCTTTCTTTCTTTCTTTCTTTCACTCACTCACTCACTCACTCACTCACTCACTCACTCACTCACACATGCATTGTGGTCGGGGAGAGAGGTCCTTTTCTCTGCTCTCTATCTCCTTTTATGGTCCATCCTTGTAACAAACACACACATACACATTAATTGAAAGCAGGTGGAATGACTTAGCCACTTACTTTCCCCAACCCATTCACAGACTGTTGCTTGGCCATGCCCATGCTGCCACATACCCCCACCGCCTGACTCAGGCTGGGGAGCTGTCCAGCCTGAAGCTGACTCCCCCCCGACAGGACAGGAAGTCTGCCACCACCATCTGTGCCCTGGCCTGTGGATCATCTTGAACATAAATGGCTGGAGGGCGAGATACCAATGGGTGATCTGCACATTGGCATCCTTCATGGGGTGGAGCCATTGGAGGGGAGCATGGTCCGAACAGATAATGAAAGGGCACCCCAGCAGGTAGTATCAGAGGGCAAGGACCGCCCATTTCATGGCAAGACAATCCTTCTCAATTGTGCTGTACTTGCTTTCGCGCATCAACAGTTTCTGGCTGATGTACAGCATGCGGTACTCCTCGCCCTCCACCTCCTGGGACAAAACGGCCACCAGCCCTCTGTCCACTGCATCAGTCTGCAAAATAAAGGGGAGAGAGAAGTCAGGGGAGTGTAAAAGTGGCCCCCCACACAGTGCAGCTTTTACCTCAGGGAAGCCCTGTTGGCACTGCTCTGTCCACTGGACCGGATCTGGAGCCCCCTTTTTAGTGACATTGGTGAGTGGGTTGGTGACATCCGAATAATTAGGTAGAAACTTATGATAATAGCTAGCCAGCCCCAAAAACCGTCTCACCTCCTTTTTGTTCTTGGGCCTCGGGCAGGCCGCAATCGCTGCGGTCTTGTTAATTTGTGGACACACCTGTCCATGGCCCAAGTGGAACCCCAGATACCGTACTTCGCACACTTTTTTGGGTTAGATGTGAGGCCCACTCGTCTCAGCGACTTTAGAAGGGCCCTCAGGTGTTCCAAGTGCCATGGCCAATCATTAATGTAAATCACAATGTTGTCTAGATAGGCAGCCATGTAGGCAGTGTGAGGGCGGAGGACCCGGTCCATAAGCTGCTGGAATGTAGCGGGCACCCCAAACAACCCAAAAGGGAGCATGACAAATTGGTGTAATCAAAAAGTGTTGAAAATGCCGTTTTCTCTCAGGATAGAGGAGTCAAGGGGATCTGCCAATATCCGTTTGTTAGATCCAGTGTCGAATAAAAGCGAGCAGCACCTAACTGATCAAGCAACTCATCAATGCAAGGCATTGACTATGCATCAAATTTAGACACCTCATTGACCTTTCTATAGTCCACACAGAACTGGACTGACCCGTTGGTCTTGGGAACCAGGACTCCTCGATTATGCCCATTTTGAGCATGGCCTTGAGTTCATCCCGAACCACCTTTTTCTTGTGTTTGGGCAATCGGTAAGGGCGTCTACGCACTACCACCCCCGGCGTCATTTCGATGTGGTGTTGTATGAAGTGAGGATGACCAGGAAGGTGCGAGAACACGTCGGAAAATTCCTTCTGCAACTTGGCTACCTCTGTGAGTTGGGCCGGTGAGAGGTGGTCTCCACAAGGGATCGGAGTGGTCCAAGATCTTCATCTTCAAGAACATACTGGATTTCATTTTTACTCTGTGAAGGTCCTTCCTCCCAATTTTCCCATAGCATGTCCAGAACGCCACGCAGCTTATGCCCATATAATAATTCAAAGGGAGAAAACCCTGTGGAGGCTTGCAGGACCTCTCGTATTGCGAATAACAGGGGCTCACACCACTTATCCCAATTACGCACATCTTCACTTATGAATTTACGGATTATGTTTTTGAGTGTTTGGTTAAATCACTCTACTAAGCCATCCATTTGTGGGTGATAGACACTGGTGTGGGTAGACTTAATCCTCAGTAAACCATACAGCTCACGCAGTGTGTGTGACATAAACATAGTGCCTTGGTCTGTCAGGATTTCTTTCGGAATCCCAACCCAGGAGATAAAGCGGAAGAGCGCTTCCACAATACTCTGTGCTGAGATATTGTGGAGAGGCACTGTTTCCAGATACCACGTTGCATAGTCCACTAGAACTAAAATAAAGTGATATCCCCATGCTGACCGATCTAATGGCCCGATGAGATCCATCCCAATTCATTCAAACAGGGTCTTGATTAGAGGAAGAGGGCGCAAAGGCACTGTTGGTGGCCGCAGGATTTACTAATTGGCATTTACGGCATGCCGCACACCACCGACGGACATCCCCGTGAATCCCTGCCCAAAGAACTGGGCCATTATTCGGGCTAGTGTTTTATCTTGCTCCAAGTGTCTAGCCATGGGATTAAAGTGAGCTGCATGGAATACGAGTTCCCTACTGCTCTTTGGGATTAATAACTGGGTTATTTGTTCCTTAGTTTGAGTGTCCTGCATCACTCGGTACAATCTATCTTTAATAATGGCAAAATAGGGGAAGGTCGGTGCCGCGTTTGGCTGAAGAGTTTGACCATCGATTACTCTCACTTGGTCAAACGCATGCCACAGAGTCTCGTCTCGCGACTGTTCTAACGGGTAATCCCCACGGGACTCCCCGAGAGAGGGAGGAGGAGCAGGCAGCTCCTCACTCTGACACAGTGTTGATGTGGATGGCTCTGCGACAGCTTCTCCAGCCAATGCCACACTGGGATCTTCCCATGACCTACTAGGGCAGGACCCACTACGTGTTAAATACTCCATTAGTTCTTTAAATCCCGGCCAATCAGTACCCAAAATCAATGAGTGGGTAAGACAAGGACTAACCGCCACCTTTATTCTATGCGTTTGGCCCCAGAATAGAATATGGACAGACACTAGAGAGGAATGGTGAACATCCCCATGCACACACAACACCTTCACCACTTGTGCTCCCCCCAATGCCTCACTTTGCACCAGGCGTTGGTGAATTGAGGTCTGATTACAACCAGAATCCACCAAAGCGTGATGTGTATCCCCTTGAATACTCACCGGTATGCAATATGTTCTGGCCCGATCGGGGGCAGTTTCTGGTGCGTTGGGTATCTGGATGACAGCACCCACCTCCCTTGCAGAGCTCTGACTCTGGAGATGCTCCAATTCCCCGCCGCGCCAGCACACCGGCCCAGGTTTTCCCTCTGCACTGGTGTTATGGGTGTCACTCACCTGAGGGGTAGACAACACAGACACAGAAGAGGGAGATGGGAGGACACCACAGGTGCAACAGGCCAGCTGGGGAGGAGCCAGCCACCACCTCCGTGGCAGGGGAACGGGGTAGAGAGGGGGACAAGAGACAGGAGAGAGAGAGGAAAAAGAGAAGCAAGGGGAGACTGGAGTTGCTGGCTGAATGCAAATGGCTGGCCAACCTCCTCCAGTGCCAGCGTCCGGAAGTGCTGCTTATGTTGCTCCGGGGAGCGACCAAGCCGCTGCAGAATGGTTTTCTTTAGGTCAGCATAGACCAGTCAGCTGTCAGCAGGGAGCTGCTGTGCTGCGAGCTGCGCCTTGCCAGTCAGGAGCTGGAGAAGGCGCGCCACGCACTGATCCTGCGGCCACCCCCATGCCTCGGCTGTTTGCTCAAATAGAGCAAGGAATGCTTCCGGATCGTCCTGAGGTCCCATCTTCGTGAGGGTGGCGGTGGCCGACAGCCCTACTGATGTGAGCAGGTGCTGGAACGCCTGGCAATCTTCCTGCTGGGCCAGCATAAAGGCTTCGAAGCATTGCTGCTGCTCCTTCCGGAGGGTGACCAGCACTTGATGCTGGTTCTACTGGGCAGTAGCAAGGGCAAGGATGAGCTCTTCGAATGGGGAGGACTCCATGGGGTGGTTCCCTTCTGTGCTCCCGG
>JAOBAM010000026.1:74766376-74779103 GCA_025212355.1 Notarius kessleri
GTACCCCGCCTTTCGCCCGTAGTCAGCTGGGATAGGCTCCAGCTTGCCTGTGACCCTGTAGAACAGGATAAAGCAGCGAGAGATAATGAGATGAGATGGGAAGTCTGAAGCCAATTTCCTTATAAAACTGCTGAGAGAATTGTCAGTAAAATCAATTTTGAAATATTTCCTTTCACTAAATAGCATCTTGCTTCTTGATTGACAGATTTTTTACATATGCCTCAGACATTATGCAGCCTTCGGCCTAGGTTAGCATGCTCCTGGCAGAAGATAGCCTTTTATAGTCAAAGCACAATTCTCAGTCCAGCCCGCTTCCAAGTAGTTTTAGAGCCGTCTAAGAGGGCAGTAAACATGGGTGGTTTTAGATTTTGAGGCTTGGTAGTTCCTTTGAGGGTTTGAAACTGCTGCGTTGAAGAAAGGTTGAAGCCAAGCTGAACTTTTAAAATGTCATTTGGTGCAATGAAGAAAAAAAAAAGCATTATAAACAATGCATTCTGATATTTTTTGTTCTTTGGACTTTAACTGAGCTGAGAGAAAATCAAGCTGAGATGAATCCTCAATACAGTCTACACTGATCTTAAGCAACGATCGTGTAAGGAATGACAGCACCATTAAATAAGAGGCAACAATGAGATTTCTGAGTATCTCCTGCAAACACATAGAGAGAGAAGACTTTACTCAAACATAGATTATTTTCAGTTATCCTCCAGATAGGTGCTCAGTGGATCAATGGCACAATTCAAATTTCCCAAACATGTATGCATTTTTTTTTTTTTAAATCTCAAAATGAAAAATTCCAATTCGGTAATGACATTTGGATTTGACATTTGCTTGCTAGCACTGATTTCTTTTAGTCAAATGAAAATTAAAACTAATAAAATGTGTACGTGTGCATTCTGTGTGATAATGGAGTCAAAATTGAATAGCTATTTACTTTAAATGAATTTACACTCAGCAGCATTTGCAATTTCATTATCTAAGACAGCAACAATATTCTATAAAGTTGTCAAATAGCGCTTCCTGGATTTCCTGTACATAGCTACTCCTGCTCTGATTCTCTTGGAAAATACATTTGAAGCCAGTGGCATGATTTGCTGCAACAAGCTTTTCGTTTGATTACCATATGTTTTGGAGAAAGCCCTTTGACTAGGATGTGCCATGACCCTACTGAAGTGACGAATGGATGACTGTAAAAATGAAAATGCAGTCAGATGGATAAAAACTGGGGAGCTGATGTTTTTACATGAAAATTCTGTCTTTTTTTTTACATTTAAATTTTGGCATGTTCATAATGCAGTGTTGCATTTTATGAAATGATAAAAAAGATGATTCAGACTGTAAAATAAAAATAAATTTCATAAACATTCCCTTTTATCCTTTTAACACCATTCACTATGACTGTGCACTATCACATGAAGCAAACTGTATATTCGGCTTGGAAATTTTTTTTTAGATTTTCCCAGATTTTAGATTTTCAACAGATGAACCTGAATTATAAATCGTCCAGATCTCAATGTATAGAAAATGTCAGTGCCACTACACCAAATGCGCTTGAATTTCCATGATGAGCTTCACTAGGGAATTATAAATTTGAATATTGAGTTAAAAATGTGTGTGTGTGTGTGTGTGTGTGTGTGTGTGTGTATATATATATATATATATATATGAGGATATAACACGGTGATGTGAAGTGATATATTTTTTAACACTGTCAGAGTGCACAAGAGAGGCAGATGTAAGTGCAGAAGTGTTCAATATCATGCAGTGCGATTTAAACATAAAGTGCATGAAAAACACACAACGGCAAACAGTCCGAATCAGCAGGTAAGGTCATAAATAGGATAACAGGCAAGAGATCGATCGAGGTGCAAACAGGATATCGGAAGCAAAATGAGGATGAGAACTAGGAACGAGAACAGGAGTCGAGAAACCAGGAAACCAACAGGAACAGGAAACAAGGCTCGGTAATGCACACTAACATGGCATAATACTTCGTATCGTCTTACCATATGCGCAGTCCTTAAATAGTCCAGCCTTTAGTTCACTGATTGAAAACAGGTGTGCCTTGTTCACAGCATGCGTGCTGGGGCTCGTTTGGCACGCACACAGCCCAAGGCGTGCCTTCAGGTGCATGCGCCAAGGCGCGCAGGACTGACAAACATGAGAAGATAAACTTCATATCTTTGCACAACCATGTAATGTTACATTATATAGACACATTCACAAAAAATATGCAAGTTCATCAAAAGAATTTAAATTTTGAACCGGTTCGCCATTTTGACACTGCAAGTCCAGTCAGCGGGAAAACACTGGAATTGACACCATTGGAGTGAAATATCGGGAATTATTATACAAACAAGACACTTTCCATGGAATAAAAACCTGTATTCTATTCCCTTCTAGTAGGTTTATTGATGACATGCAATATTGTTATCATATTGCTTATCCTCCATGTATTATGCCGCTCTCTCCAATGGAGAATGAGCGTGCAATATTGTTATAATATTGCACATTGCCAAGACAACATGATGTCACACATCAGAGCTTATGTGAAGATCCAACGACAAAACTTTTCTGCTGCGCATGTGCACAATCTTTTCTTTCTTGGCTGGAAGAGAGAAAAGACAGGGTTAATTCAGTGCTAGATTTAAACATGAAATAAACAAACTGAAACTAAAGGTGCACTGAACATCTGAAAGGCTACCAAAAGTTCATTACGTAGATATTCTTCACGAAAGACAAAAACATACCAACAGACATTGAAAAACTGAAAAAGATACACGTTGGAGATGTAAAACTTCTGCACTTGAGAGTGACTATGATAGTTTGTACACAAACATGGCCGTGAGGTTTGCTTCATTAAAAACAGAAGATTTAGAGAGAATTTTGAAAGAGAAAGATGCGCTGAACACCTGAAAGGCTACCAAAACGTCATTGGATATTCTTCATGCATATTTACAAGAGAAAAACATACCAACGGACATCGAAAAACTGGAAAAGAGAGCAATAGTGGAAATATTGCCAAAGTTCTGCTTGAAGGTGAGGAAAAGTGACGGAGGTTTTTACAAGAGGACTTCACTCGTATTTGTGCAGGCATTAATCATCATTTGAGAGATACATACAATGGCCAAATAGACAACATGAAAGACACTGAATTTTCTGAAGCCAACCAAACATTCAGGGCAGCATCCCTGCCAGAAAAAAGCAGGAAAGGGTGATATAGTGCATCATTCCCCCATTGATGAAAACAACATTAAAAAGCTGTACAGCTCTGGAGGTTTTCAACCAAAATGATCCACTGGGACTTCAACACAAAGTATGGTTTGAATTAATGTTGTACATTTGCCGTTGGGGTAGAGAAAATCTACAGGAACTGAAAAAAGACCACTTTATTGTGGGGAAAGATTCTGATGGCTGTGAATCTGTGACACAGGCAGTAGATGAACTCCCCAAGAAAACTCATGACGACAACCCCAACCCTGCTTCCAGACGAGATGCAGGTACAATGTACGCAACCGCTGATGAGGACTGCCCTGTAAGGTCATTCAAGAAATACCTTGAAAAACTGAACCCAGACTGCGAGGCTCTTTTCCAAACACCTAAATCACGTGCACCACAGTCAGGACCACGGTACAAAAACATGCCTTGTGGAATTAATACTCTTAGAAGTATGACATCTACCTTGTATAAAAGCACAGGTTTATCAAAGTCATATACAAATCATTGTTTGCGTGCTACATGTATTTCGATCCTGGACACCAGAGGCTTTTCCTCCAGAGAGATATGCCAAGTCTCTGGTCACACCAATGATGGAAGCATTAGATCATACATGGGAACTGTGAGTGACAACAGGAAGCAGAATATCCCAGATGCTCGGTCACATGCACTTGGAAAAGCTGGCCCCGTCAACAAAAGAGCTCAGATGGAAAAAACAGCAACTTTAGCAACTGCCCTATCAACAGTCAGCAGGGCACCAGATCTTGAGAATCTAGACCCTGACACCCATTTTGACCCAGATCTAGGCCTACTTAGAGGCTATTCCAGGTGTGGACTTTGATCTAGACTTCACATCGACAAATTCACAAGAAGCTATACTTCGTAAGGAGATGCAGCAGAGACGTATTCTTACCCAGATTGACATGGCTCTGTGAATCACGCATCAAGCATGTCGACAGCTCATACTCGTACCATGCAGTTTCAGCAAAGCCCTTTGGTTTTGAACAGCTGCAATGTAACAATTAACTACGACCAAAAGTAACTGTCAACCTGTATATAGTTTGTATACAAGTTGTTCAGGCTTTGTGGACGTGTACCACTTTTTACTGTTAGAACTTTGTACAGTACATTGGATTACATTCGATCAGAATCAGAATTTAAGATTGGTAAATTCTTAACTTTTTATAAAATCTATAATTCTTCAATCGAATGTATATGTATAATAATAACTGGCTTTTTTTCGTGGTCTAGTAGATATCTTCCATTCAGCTACTCGTTCAGTATCATGCTAGCTGAATGGAATACATCTGATAGACCATGAAAAAAAGCCAGACAATATTATTTAAATGTCACTCAGATCCGTAAAATTAGCATATCATCATCTCCAACATTTACGCTTGGATTATGGAGAAAAATGAAGCTGAAAACTGGATTAAATCCAAAAACAACACTTTCAGGCATTCAGGATTCATTCTTTCATTTATTGAATTTATTAGCCATGACATTGTAGTGTTTTGTGGCAGTGCTAGCAAGCGGAAAACGTTGTGACATAACATAGTAATAACTGAAAAAAACCCTTAGTATCAAGGTTCCCCTGTTTAGAACAGAACACAGTGGATCTGGAGGAGTAAACCTCGATAAAAAATCCTGTTAGATCTATGGGTAAGCAGTAGTTGAAGAGGCATGTATCCACAGACTGATGCAATGGCTCTTGGAACAAAGTGGTATTGCAGAGGATCCATATCTGGACAATGGGATAGCATAAACGCTCTAGTCAGAGGAGAACTGTAGAGCAAGATGTGGAGTAGCTCCCCATGTTGACTAACCATGCACAACCAAAACCCTACAATGGAAACACAACTAAACAGTACTAGGGTTCAAACCCCTGCAAATAATCATCAAACCAGAATGGATTTAGAACGGCCAGATCAACTCCAGCGCATATCCTCGCTCTACAAAGGTTGATCAAGGGTGTTAAAAGCCATAACAAGAAAGCTATTATTCTCTTTGTCGACTTCAAAAAAAAAGCTTTTGATTCCTTACATAGAGGAATAATGCTGAACATTTTGAAAGCATATGACGTACCACACAGACTCCATAGTGCCATCTGCACAATATATGAAAATGCTAAAGCCAGAGTGAGAACCCCAGATGGGGAAACAAAGTTCTTTAATATCATTGCTGATGTATTACAAGGCGACACCTTAGCACCATACCGTTTTGCTATAGTTCTTGACTACGTTATGCGCAAAACATATGATGGAAGGGAAGAGGAACTTGGCTTTCAGCTACACAAAAGAAGCTGGAGAGTGCCACCTGTAACAGTAACAGACCTAGGTTTTGCAGGTGATCTCGCCATAGTAACAGACGAAATTTTCAAGGCACAAGGAATTCTATTTAGCCTAGAAAATGAGGTAGACAAAGTGGGGCTGTATTGTAATGCTAAGAAAACAGCTTCAATCTTTAAACCAAACCAAAGAAGTTATTATAAAAGCTAAAGATGACAACCATCAAAGAAGTTAAAAATTTCAAGTACTTCGGCTCTTGGACAGAAAAAGACTTTTCTGTATGAAAAGCTCTTGCCTGGAATGTCTGTCACAAACTGAGAAAAATATGGTTTTCCAAACTCTCAAGAAAACTGAAGATAAGATGATTCACTGCTCCAGTAGAAACTGTAGTGATACAGTGCCGAAACCTGGACAATGTCCAAATCATTGAAAAAGCAATTGGATGGCTCTGAATGTGTCTTGGAAGAGCCACACAACAAATACAGAGCTATATGGAGATCTCCCAACTGCATCCACAAAATGCAGCAACGAAGAATGCGCTTGGCAGGACACCTTGTACACCACAGTGATGAAGTTGCAAACAAGTTTGTGCTATGGCAACCCACTGATGGAAAACCTTGGTGTGGCAGAAGACGTATAACATACATTGACAACCTGCTGGATGACACAGGATGTGAAAGTGCGCAGGATCTAAAAACCATCATGATGGACCGTTCAGTCTGGATTAACTGTGCCAAAGATGTAGGGCATCTCATGGGACGACGTAGGTAGGTAGTATCTAATGGCAGGCCACGTTTCTGACATCAAGTGACACGGCCAGAATGTGCTGTGTAACACGACTACAAGTAAAACATGATCTTAACTGTTAAAATTGTAATTTCTGCATAAATATAACATCAGTTTGAACTCGTGTGTGTGTGTGTGTGTGTGTGTAAGAAGAATGAAATTGTTTAAGTAGGAAATGTAAAGAATGAGTTGCATGAGAGTCCATCAATATCTTGGAATTATAAAATTATAGCTTTTTTTTTAATAAGTTAATATTTGATATTTACATGCTGTGGAATCTGTGTGAGAAGTTTTACAGCAAAATATTTAAAAAAAAAAATCAATAGATAAAGTTGTAACTTAGCTTTGCTTTAACCTTACTGAGGGTCAAATCATTACAGCTCAATATATTCAAATCTCGGAAAGGTCAGATAGAGCTGCACAACTCCAAACTCTCGACATATAAGCACACGTAGAGCCGCGTCTGAGGAGAGAACGCCACGAACACTCAGATCATCACACAAAAGACACACACCATGGATTACACCAACAGCTCAGTGTCCCTGCTGTTTCCTTTCACGCCTGATGTCACTGATACGTGCTGCTGCCTGATGAGTTCTGCACTCTGATTGGTCAGAAGGTGTTGATTAATTCTCTCTAACGGCAGCTCTGACAGTAGTGCAGGTTTATTTATAATTAATGCCCTTGTTCTGATACTTTCTGCTTTCGATAGTAACAGCTCATTCACAGGGTCGTGTCCAGCAGACGCTGCACTGATAATAAACAGATTAAACATATTGAGTAATGTTTCTGGAAGGAGTCTCCAGTGTGAGCGCTATGTAACAGTCAGAAGGGAAGCTGGAACTGTACGGTGTTTTTCTGAAACTTTAAGACAGAGGAGTTTACACTTCTTCTTCTTTGTGGTTTTTCAGTAATATGATGGAACAAAGCTACATTTTTAAAATTAATATAAAGAGAGAGAATAAAACTAGGCTGGTGAGGGAACGACTGTTTATCACTGCTGTAATGTCAGTAAGAGCAGGAAGTGGTTTCACAGAAATGTTAAATGGATAAGAAAGTGTCGTTCTTTAAATAAATAAAAATTATAATCGATGGTGATTTGCTGTGGTGTAAGAGGAATAAAACACAGGAAATTAATCAACATCAGGGTGGTAACAGGAACACTGAAATCACACCATCAATCTGTGTTTTACTGCAACACACACCGAATGTGTTACTTACATAAAATATATATATAGATAGAGTTCTGTGTGTGTGTGTTGGAGTGCAACACCATGGTGGAGCATTAAGAATTTATAAAGCGAGGTACGGTGATGAGACTGACCTCGTTTGTGTTCGGACATTTGCATGGCCCACAGGAAACCTGCTGCTGCAGGCCACTGCAGGCTGCCTTCAGCTTAGACGTGTGTGTGTGTGTGTGTGTGTGTGTGTCAGAGTCAAGGCCACTGATTTGAATACTGGCAAACATACAAACACTCGGGTCCAAAAGTGCCTGTCCAACACCTCCCCTGTGTTTACACTGCGCCAGGAGCTGTCAGGCGGGGCGCTGTATGTGTGTGTGTGTGTGTGTGTGTGTGTGTGTATACATGTGTGAACTTTAAAAACTGGGGGAAACGCAGCACAGAAATGCGTTAGCCCTTGTTTAAAGGTACGCTCTTAAAGAGTGAAATGTCCAGTTTAATAGAAAACCTTTAGATTAGACGGAGATTAGGGTTCAGGATTTGACCCTCAACTTTAGAACATAATGTGTGTAAAAATATAAGCTTGGATGTGTCAGTAGGACAAGAATACAAATCGAGGGTTCACTGTGTGATGCAGTAAATATCAGAGAAGTGTGTAAAATACACAAGCACAGGGTGAGCCATATGACTGATTTTTTTCATATCATGATTCTCAAAGGTATTTACGATCTGATACACGACTGAGATCTCGATATATTTGGTCTGTACAGAACCTTCAGCAGTACAGCAGAGTTACATTTCAAACAAACCTGATCAAAATAAGAAAATAAAATATGGAATAATATATAATAAATACATAGTGTATGATTAATACATCTGTTTATGATCTATTAAACTTACCGAAGTGACAGCACTGCCCTGGGCTGTAGTGTGGAAGTTCAGTCTATACATCACAACTTCATAAAGTCGTAAATATATTAAATGTTAAATTTCGATGGTATTTTAAGTGTGAGTAATCCTGAAATTTATCCAGTGACAGTATTTTTTTTTCAGTACAGTTTTATTACGTTAAAACTTGAGAGTACAGTGTGAAGCATGTGTAATGAAGTGTTATGTCACTATACGCTGGTCAGAGACTGGTCACTATACCCTCTTTCCTGTTATTATAAGCTCCACACTTCTCCAAAGGTTTTCCACTAGATTTTGGGGGCGTGGCCATGGGATGTGTGTTCATTCAGCTACAAGAGCATCACTGAGGTCAGGGATGCACATACTTTTGGCTGTATAGTGTAGTTAATGTTAATTGTATTGTACTTAATTATACATACTCATCCTCAAGAGAAAATTTCTTGTCACATTTGTGTGTCATTCAACACACACACAGCAGCTTCTCAGTAAATTCTTATTTTATTAGACATAATAATCTAAGCACAACAGGAAATAGGAAGAGGAATATAAACACCATGGAGCCACTGCATTACTGTAAAACAGCCACATTCTGTTATGAATTACTTTATGAATTTCGAAATACTTTACAAATTGTTTTACGAATTACTTCATGAATTATTTTATGAATTACTTTACAATTCATTGATGGAATAAAGGTCAGGTGAATAAGGTCAGAAAGTAAATGATTGCCTGTGTTCAGTTGTGTTTGCCTTTTATAAAGATCAGTGATTGTGTGTAACTACTACTGCTGATGAAGTACTTTGTGTGTGTGTGTATGTTTGTGTGTGTGTGTGTGTGTGTAGGCCAAAAGGCAGGATGAGGCGACCTGGGGCGTGGGAGCTCCGTCAGGAGAACAGCGATGCCGTTTGGAGCGAGTTGGCCTTCTTTAAACGCGAGAACAAGAAGCTCCTTGCTGAGAAGTAAGTGTGTGTGTGTGTGTGTGTGTGTGTGTGTGTTCTGCTGTCACCAGCAGTGCATGTGCTCTTTTCTCTTGAACCCATGTTGTACATGTTAAAGTTTGAGACTCACACACACACTTCATTATCAGCTCCATCCTCCTCCCACACACCATCATTAGCATCTCAATTTCACACCAGTGCTGCTTCCAGACTCGCACATAAAGAAAAATTACATTATCCAGTCTCAAACTGTGTGTGTGTGTGTGTGTGTGTGTGAGAGAGAAGAGGCTTAGTTTTTCTGGCCCACGTTAATGATTAATGGTGATTTCAGGTGCTAATGATTAAGGGTTATCCCTTGCCAGCATCGGCACCTCTGTCTTCATGATCTGCCCTCTAGCAGGGGCAAACAAACATTAACAGATTACCGCGATTTGTATTCCATGAAGAAGACCAAGTTTTCTCTTTGGCATCACATTTCTACACATTCCTTTTCCCTTCTAAACACATATTTGCTCTCACATATGCGGTATTTTATTATTTTTTTCTCATCCAGAATCCAAAGAATCTCTGAGCAGTTTCATAGAGTGCTCTCTGGAGAATGGTGTATTTCTGTGACTGTGTGTGTGTGTGTGTGTGTGTGTGTGTTAATTACCACCACTCTTGTCTGCTGGAGGAGTCGTTCTTTATTAGGCCGCCTTGGCTCTCAGCTTGCCAGGCCTCATTTGGTCTATGCTGAGCTCAGGGGTCTAACCCTGCCAGCCAGCGTGGCCCGGCCCTCCCCTGTTTGATCTCTACCCCTGGCCCACTGTTCCAGGACCCCCCCCCATTCCCCGCCTGCCCTGTCCTCCTAATCCCAGCTGAGCTCATTATGATGTAGCCCGGCTGCCTGAGCTCGAGCTGTCCAAGCTAATTACGGCCTAACGCTGGCCGCTGCCTGCTCAGGGCCCGCTGATGCTGCTGATAGGGCTGGAGAACGGGGATTCTGGGATGGGGAAGGGGCACAGAAGTGCTGCTGTACCTGCGAGTTGGCCTACTGGGGCTGATGGGGCTGGAGAAGGGGGATACTAGGGGTGTGAAAGGGGTGCAAAGTTGTTGCTGTACCTCAGACTGGGGTGAATGGGTCTGGAGAACGGCATTCTGGGGGCAATGAAAGGACATACAAGTGCTCTTGTCCCTGAGAGTTCGCCTAGTAGGGTTGCTAGGGCTGAAGAGAAGAGTTCTGGGGGTGGGGCAGTGGTGCAGAAGGGCTGCTGTACCTGATACTTGGCCTATAGTGGCTGCTAGAGCCAGAGAAGCAGATGCTCATATTCATAAGCTGCTCATAAGTTCCTGTTTACATAACTGCACATTTTTTTTTACTGTATAGAGTTCATGAAGAGAATATTTTTATAATCACGCTATCCCATCTAACCCAAATGAGGATAGGCTCCCTTTGGAGTCTGGTTCTTCTCAAGGTATCTTCCTCATGCCATCTCAGGGACTTGTTCCTCGGCATCCTCACCTCAGGCTCAGTCATTAGGGATAAATTAAAAATGTATTTATTATTTCTGCAGAACTGTTTTGTGACAATGTCCAATACAAATAAAATTTAATTGAATTCTGGGGTGGGGGAAGGGGTTCAGAAGTGCTGCTTTATCTCATTGTTGGGGTTCTTGGGCTGGAGAGGAGGAGGCCGGGGCTAGAGAAGGACCACCCTGGGATTGAGGAAGGATTAGTTGAGGCAACATTGATGATCTCTCTTAAAGACTCTGGATCAGAATAACTTAAGTCTCTTAGAGTGAAGATAGAACTTCAGAGATGGGGTTGGGCCTTGTATTGGGATATAGAATGGGATAATACAATTTGGTGGTAGTTGCTGTCGAGGTTGTTGCCATTGGGATTCTGATTGAGGTTGTTGGTGTTGGAGCTGTGATTGGGGTTGTTGGTGTTGAAGCTGTGATTGAGGTGGTTGGTGTTGGAGCTGTGATTGAGGTGGTTGGTGTTGGAGCTGTGGTTGGTTGTGGAGCTGTGATTGGGGCTCTTGGAGCTGTGATTGAGGTTGTTGGTATTGGAACTATGATTGATGATGTTGGTATTGGAGCTGTGATTGAGGTTGGGGATGTTGGAGCTGTGGATGGGGATGTCAATGTTGGAGCTGTGACTGAGGTGGTAGGTGTTGGAGCTGTTATTGAGGTGATTGGACTTGGAGCTGTGAATGGAGGTGTTGGAGCTGTGATTGGGGGTGTTGGAGCTTTGATTGAGGTTGTTGGTCTTGGAGCTGTGATTGAGGTTGTTGGTCTTGGAGCTGTGATTGTGGTTGTTGGTCTTGCAGCTGTGATTGAGGTTATTGTTAGAGCTGTGATTGAGGTTGTTGTTGTTGGAGCTGTGATTGAGGTTGTTGGTCTTGGAGCTGTGATTGGAGGTGTAGAGGCGGTGATTGAGGTTGGTGATGTTGGAACTGTGATTGGGGATGTTTGAGCTGTGATTGGGGGTTATGGTGTTGGAGCTGTGATTGAGATTGGGGGTGTTTGAGCTGTGATTGGGGTATTTGAGCTGTGATTGGGGGTGTTGGAGCTGTGATTGGGGTGTTGGAGCTGTCATTGGGGGTTTTGGTGTTGGAGCTGTGATTGGGGTGTTGGAGCAGTCACTGGGGGTTTTGGTGTTGGAGCTGTGATTGGGGGGTTGGGGGTGTTTGATCTGTGATTGGGGTATTGGAGCTGTTATTGGGGGTGGTGGTGTTGGAGCTGTGATTGAGGGTGTTGGAGCTGTGATTGGGAGTGTTGGAGCTGTGATTGGGGTGTTGGAGCAGTCACTGGGGGTTTTGGTGTTGGAGCTGTGATTGGGGGTGTTTAAGCTGTGATTGGGGTATTGGAGCTGTCATTGGGGGGTTTGGTGTTGGAGCTGTGGTTGGGGGTGTTGGAGCTGTGATTGGGGTGTTGGAGTTGTCACTGGGGGTTTTGGTGTTGGAGCTGTGATTGGGGGTGTTGGAGCTGTGATCGAGATTGTTGGTGTTAGAGCTGTGATTGAGGTTGGGGATGTTGGAACTGTGGTTGGGGGTATTTGAGCTGTGATTGGGGTGTTGGAGCTGTCATTGGGGGTTTTGATGTTGGAGCTGTGATTGGGGGTGTTAGAACTGTGATTGGGGTGATGGAGCTGTCATTGGAGGTTTTGGTGTTGGAGCTGTGGTTGGGGTATTTGAGCTGTGATTGGGGTGTTGGAGCTGTCATTGGGGGTTTTGGTGTTAGGGCTGTAATTGGGGGTGTTGGGGCTGTGATTGAGGTTGGGGATGTTGGAGCTGTGGTTATGGGTATTTGAGCTGTCATTGGGGTTTATGGTGTTGGAGCTGTGATTGGGGATGTTGGAGCTGTGATTGGGGGTATTTGAGCTGTGATTGGGGTGTTGGGACTGTCATTGGGGGTTATGGTGTTGG
>JAOBAM010000026.1:74950493-74962081 GCA_025212355.1 Notarius kessleri
CTAGAATAGAGGTGACCTTAACCAACAGTAGGTTACAAGGACACACAAAAAAAAAACTTGGCGAGCCAGCCAGGAGCTTTGTGAATAGACCATAGCCATGCATGAATGTTATTTGGAGAACCATCTAAAGAACAATATTTTGCATTGTAGTTTTATATTTTTGATGCTTGTCTTGTTGAAATTTAAAACACTAAGGTTAAAAAAGGGGTCTGAGTGTTAGACGTAGAAGATGGAGATTGTTGAGACAGAAAACATTAAAGTGCCAAACTCACTCATAATTAGTGGGTTGTCTTACACACCCACAGATGAAGAGATTTTTGATTACTTAAAGCAATATGGCTCAATTAGGAGGATAATTAAGGTTGCTAACCCTGGTTCTGAATTCTATGAACAGGTTAATGTTGAGTTTGAATCAGGTGAAGCAATACAGGCACTTGAAGACACCTTACCATTAAACAAGCCAAGTGATGAAGATCCCAAGATCATTCACCATGTGAAAACCCTGGCTAGTGTTTACAGCAGTAAGGCAGGCACTGAAAGCACCCAAGCATTCCTGTCAAAGCTTAAAGGCATAGCCAAATTGAGTGGTAGGACATTTTACATGAAGAGTTGACCAGAATAACAAACTATGGCAGAACAGACCCTAGTGGAACAAGGTGAGGCAGTTGAGAAACCATCTTCTATCCCACCACCAAGTGGAAAAATGGTGACGCTCCCTCAAACCACTGGAACTCAGTCAAGTCTGCACCCTGTGAATTGAACCCAATCTCTGTTGAAACGCAGTCCCATACTCGACCTGTGGCTGCACTAGCTTCAACTGGTGTGAGAGGAGAGTCCATGCATAATTTTAACTTGCCTCCTGATCATTTCTGCACACCAGAAGTACAGCGAGTGGTAGTTGAACACATTGTGAAAAGTACAGAAATGGCATCCCAACTTCAGTCACCTGCTAAACTGAGGTCTTTCTCAGGAAGAGTCCCTTGTCCTAACTATGAGGTTGACTACGACAACGGGCGGACCAGTGTTGATTTCTACGTGACAGACCCCACTGTTTCCCACTCACAGTTGGTGAAAAGAATTGTTGACAATCTCTTACCCCCCGCAGCTAATGTGGTGAAACCTTTAGGTCCCCAGGCTACCCCACGTGATTACCTGAATTTGCTTGACTCAGCATATGCAACTGTTGAAGATGGAGATGAGTTGTTCGCAAAATTCCTAAATTCTCATCAGAACTCCGGAGGGAAGCCATCGAGCTATCTTCATAGGCTGCAATCATCCTTGAGTGCAGTTGTGAAAAAGAATGCAGTGTTAGCTAGTGACTCAGACAAGCAGCTACTCAAACAATTCTGTAGGGGCTGCTGGGACAACACATTAATTGCAATTCTCCAGCTAGAGCAGAGACAAAGCAATTCACCAACCTTCTCAGAGCTTTTTCTGTTGTTACGGACTGAGGAGGATAAAAAAGCAGCTAAGGCTAGTCGAATGAAGCAGCACCTAGGACTTACAAAAGCAAAAGTTCAGGCTAACACACAAGCTATGTGTGTAAATGAGACAACCGATTATGAGGTGCAAATTCAAGATAATAGTATGCCTCCAGCTATGGAGCAGATTAAGAAACAAATAGCAGACCTACAAGCTCAGATTGCAGATCTCACAGTTTCTAAAGGAGAGAAGCCTGTGAAGCCTAAAGCACCTAAAATTCAAAAAGGTAAACCAAAAGAAACCCAGCCTGTTCCACAGAAACTGTCACCAACCCAAACTTTAAACTAGGCATGGTTCCTATGGAGGGATGGATGGGAACCAATGAACAGGAACGTCCCCACCAAAAGCTGAACACTAAAACCAAAGCGATACTTAGAGGGTGGAACAAGCCAGAAACATCCCAAAGGGACTTGTTGGGCAGAAAAGTACTGTTAATATCAGTGTAGGTGGAGTTGAGTGCAACTGTTTGCTTGATACAGGCTCACAGGTTACAACTGTCAGTCATTCTACCATAATTACCTGTCAGAGTACACAATCAAGCCTGTGAGCAACATTCTTGAAGTTGAAGGCGCAAACGGTAAGCCTGTTCCATATGCTGGGTATGTGGAGGTAAATTTGAAGTTTCCTAAGGAGTTCATCACCTCAGAACCTGAAGTGCAAACCTTAGCGTTGATAGTGCCAGATGTACATTCTAATAGCAGTGTACCCATATTAATTGGAACAAACACCCTTGACCCTCTGTATGAGCAGTACTGTGATGACAGTACACACAGAGCTACTCCCTTCTGTGGTTACGCTCAAGTACTCAAAACCCTGCAGCTACGACACCAGCAACACTCTAGTGATAGACTTGGCTTAGTCAAACTCAAAGGAAGTATACCTATGACCATCCCTGCTGGTCAGAAGGTCATCCTGCAAGGTTTTGCTAGTGCTAAAACTGTGAGCAGTGGGCACTACTTGAACCACCATCTGGTTCACCCTTACCTGGTGGAATATTTACAGATTGTTGTCTCATCGCCACACTGACCCACTATCCTTACAAGATACCTGTAGTATTGCAAAACGAAACAGGCCATGATGTAATATTGCCAACTAACTGTGCCATTGCTGAGTTAACAGCAGCTCAAGAGATTGTGCATAATACATATGCCAACAAAAAACCTACTCACCTGGCTAAAGAACCGCCTCACTCAGACAGTCCACAAGATACAGCCAGCACTTCCAGTCAAGAAGAGGCAGGTGCCAATTCAGGGTTGAAATTTGATTGTGGTGATTCGCCACTTCCTGAGGAGTGGAAAGCGAAAATAACAAAGAAGCTTAATGACTACTCTGATGTATTTGCTCATCATGATCTTGATTTAGGTCATGCAACAAAGGGCAAACATCACATAAGATTGAAGGATGAAACACCTTTTAAACAGCGACCACATCCCATACATCTGCAAGACTACGAAGCTGTGCGATGCCATCACCAATTGTAGTTGTTAAGAAGAAGAAGAATGGCAACATCAGACTGTGTGGATTACAGGAGATTGAACCTCCAGACTATCAAGGATGCAAACGCAATACCTAAACTGGAGGAATCTTTTTATGCACTCAGTAGGTCTCAGTGGTTCTCGGTGATGGATCTGAAATCTGGGTATTATCAGATCGAAATGGAGAAGAGTTACAAACCAGAAACGGCTTTTGTCTGTCCTTTAGGATTTTGGGAGTGGAATCGCATGCTGCAAGGGATAACAAATGCACCTTCCACATTCCAGCACTTAATGGAGAAGTGCATGGGAGATACACATCTCCAGGAAGTGCTTGTTTTCCTTGATCATCTGATTGTCTTCTCCAAATCCTTGGAAGAACATGAAGCCCGACTGACCAGTGTCTTAAATCGACTGAGAAAAAACAGCCTTAAGCTGTCACCAGAGAAGTGCTGTTTTTTTTCCAGACCTCAGTGTGCTATTTGGGACACATTGTGTCAAGGAATGGAGTTGAAACTGACCCCAAAAAAGTTAAAGCACTTAAGACCTGGCCGAGACCTCAGACCTTGAAGGAGTTGAAATCCTTTCTCGGTTTCTTCAGCTACTATCGGAGATTTGTACAAAACTATGCTAATATTGTGAAGCCCTTGACCAGTCTCACTGCTGGTTATCCACCAGTTCAAAGAGGAAGCAAGCTAACCAAGTCAGATGGAAAATACTTCCACCCCAAGGAGCCATTTGCTGAGAGATGAACTCCTGCTTGCCAACAGGCTTTTGATGACATCATCGACAAATTCACATCATCTCCAGTGTTAGGATTCGCCAATCCTGAATTGCCATATGTCCTCCATACGGATGCCAGTACTACTGGGTTAGGAGCAGC
This sequence comes from Notarius kessleri, assembly GCA_025212355.1. NCBI lineage: Eukaryota > Metazoa > Chordata > Actinopteri > Siluriformes > Ariidae > Notarius > Notarius kessleri. The sequence goes on from JAOBAM010000026.1 coordinate 74,954,331, forward strand.
ATTGTATCAAGAACAGGATGGGCAGAATCATGTCATCGCCTACACAAGCAGAGGATTATCATGCAGCAAAGCACGATACCCAGCACATAAGCTGGAATTCTTAGCCTTGAAGTGGGCTATCACTGAAAAATTCCATGACTATTTCTATGGCAACACCTTCACGGTAGTGACAGACAACAACCCACTGAGGTACATACCACTGCTAAACTGGATGCTGCCAGCTATTGCTGGTTAGCTGCACTGTCCACCTTTACTTTTGACATCACCTACCGAGCAGGGATGGCCTGTCAAGGAGACCTCATGGTGAGTTAATCAACGATCAGCAGTCAGAAGGAGAAAGTTGAAGAATTCATGAGTTTACCTCATCACCTGAGTCCTGAGAGCAGTAGTTTCTGCTCCACTGAAACAGTCAAGGCAGTCTGTCAGGGACACACTGTTGCACAAGTGAACAAAGACTCAACTTCTCCTTGTCTAGTAGAGTCTCTTGCTATCCATCCAGAGGCCATTCCTGCTGTGTTTGAGGAGGAAGAATTCCAAGAAGGTTTTCTTACAGTTCCTAAATATAGCACCGATGAACTAGCTAGACAACAAAGACACTGACCCAGTCATCAGTGATCTCATCAAGCTGATTCAATCCGGAGAATCTGCACCTACCAATCTCCAGTTGGAGTCACCTGAGTTTTGGCTGATGCTCAGGGAGATGAGTTGTCTTTTGCTGAAGGATGACCTGTTATACAGGAGACGGCAGTGTGACAACCGGCCAGTCTGGCAACTTGTCTTGCCACAAGTATTGAGGTCATCTGTACTCACCAGTCTTCATAATGAAATGGGACACCTGGGAATGGAACGTACACTCGAGTTGGTCAGATCAAGATTTTATTGGCCAAAAATGGCATTGGATGTGGAGACGAAGATCAAAACTTGTGGCAGATGTGTGAATAGAAAAAGCCAGCCAGGGAAAGCTCCACCTCTGGTCAATATCCAAACCAGCCGACCCCTGAAACTGGTTTGTATGGACTTTCAGTCCTTGGAACCAGATAGTCATAATCCCAAAGATATCCTGGTTATCACCGACCACTTTACGAAGTATGCAGTTGCAATACCTACAAAAGATCAAAAAGCCAGCAGAGTTGCCAAATGTCTATGGAAGCAGTTCCTCAGTCACTATGGGTTCCCAGAATGCCTCCATAATGATCAGGGGTGTGATTTTGAGTCACACACCATTAAGGAGCTCTGTGTATTAGCTGGTATCTGTAAAGTAAGGACAAGCCCATACCATCCCAGAGGAAACCCAGTAGAGCATTTCAATCGCACCTTGCTTGGAATGCTGGGAACTCTCCAGGAAAAGGATAAGACAAGGTGGTGTGAGCATGTAAAGCCTCTCACTCATGCATACAATTGCACAAGAAACGATGCAACTGGTTTTTCACCCTATGAACTTATGTTTGGGCGTCAACCCAGATTGCCCATTGACATCACATGTGGGTTTCCAGTCAAGGACCGTGAGGGAGTCCACACTTGAAATAGGAGATAGGGTTCTTGTGCTTAATCTCTGCCTTTGCAACAAGCACAAACTTGCTGATCGATGGGAGTCAACAATTTATATTGTACAGAAGAGAGCTGGGGATTTACCTGTTAATGCAATATCTCCTGAAGGCCAGGCTGGACCCACATGCACATTACATTGTGACTTACTGTTGCCTTGTGGGCTCCTCTCGGAAGCAGAGGAGGAAATAAAGAAGACGAATCCAGCACGTAGGCCCAAAACAAGACAGACACCCACTCAACCTGATGAGCAACCTCTACTCTCAGAAGATGACAACAATCCATGGTTCTAGCCCATGAAAGTTTCTGAGATAGAGGCAAGACTCTCTGAAAGCTCAAATATGCCTACAATGCAAAGGAAAACAGCTGTTGGATGTGAAAATCCTACCGGAGTTGAATACTTACCTGTTCACTTGGGAAACCCTGTGGAACCTGAGGTGGAACACCAAACCCTACCTGTAGACTTACCTGCCACATCTCTGGTGGAAGACAACCCTAAGCCTGTGGAAAGAAATCCTGTGCAACCAGAAGCTGAAGAGAACTTACAGTACCTGTTGTCAGTGAATCCAAGGAAACTAAAGAAAAGACCAGTAATCAAATTGAAACAGTAACTGTGAACAACACAGCAGAGGCTGAAAGGGAAATAGAGGAACAAACAGCTGAGACAGAGGCACACTTAACTAATGTCAGTCGTCACAGAAAAAAAGTGTCAGAACACCTACAAGAGAATAGAAACTGTTTGAACACACTGATACATCTTTACATGTGAAACTTGCAAATGGGCAAAGAAAGAGAAACAACAGGTTTCCAAGAGATTTTGCAAACTGAGGACACCGAGGATTGTGTTCCTTTGAGCCTATCTGGGTTACAGGATGAATCCCAGAGGAATAACTTTCAATCAGCCACAACTAGTGGTAACGCTCCTGTTGTTGACACAGACAATGGTATCAGCGAAGAAGCTAATGAACATCCTCGGAGGTCTGAGCATTTAAGAAGAGCACCTGAGAAGTTCACATATCTACAACTTGGAAATCCCTTGATTTCTTTTGCCCAAACCATACTAGGGGGATTCAACAGAGTTTTAGTTGAAACGTTTGAGAGTAATTAGTCTGTTGAAAGGAAAACATGGAGGGACTCATGTCAATTAAGAGGGGGAGGGTGTAATCCAGTGACATTAAGGGGTTAAATGATGCATTAATGTTACTGGTCCTATTGAACCAAGTAAAGAAATTATCAGCCACACAGGACTGATTGGTTAAGTCCCGCCCTAGCCCACTTGATTGACAGGTCATGATGTACCTGGGAGATTGGCTGCATGTGTGAGGAGGGAGAGGAGACATGCACATATGACAGCGACCAGAGCAGATAAAAAAACGGATGAGAAGCACCAAAAAAGTTGACAGAGTTGGAAAAACTAGTTGATCTACAGCTAACAGATTAGCAAAGGACAGCCAAAGAAACAACCAGGAACTTGGGAAGTTACGGTTTTCTTCTTCCACCTATCTCGGTAAACTACAGCGTGATGCTAATGTAGCTGATGTATGTGCGGTGCTATGCTACTTCTGTGTTTATTGAGAGTTGTGGAAATGCTGTGGCATAGTTGATACTGCTATCATTGAAACAGTAACAATTTAACACACAAGTCAGCGAGGTACTGTAGCAGCTTATTTTATTTTCTATTGTTCATATTTTCCTTGTTATGAAGGATATTTCAGTGAATTGTGCAGTATGATATGTGAATAGAAGGAAGTTAAAAGACCATGCTTTTGTTCATTGTTGCTACAATGTAACTGTTATTTTTGATTCATGTTATTTCTGTTAAGCTTTAATAGGTTACTGTGGAAGATGTGACAGTTTATGTTACTTGTACTTTCACTAGAGAATGGACATTGCAAATATTTGCAGGGCCATATGTAGCATGCATACTGCCCACAATCCTTCCTAATGTTGGATTGAGATAAAGCTGAATGCTTTTGTCATGATGGCTAAATTATTAGTCGTTGTTAATTAGTGTTATGGCCACAATGATGTATGCTGTAATGATTTAGATATTGATACTGAGATTTGAAGGTATTGAACTAAAGTGTGATGCTAAGCTTAAACATATTATTGAGTGTCATATGTGATGTATGTTTAATGTCATGGTGTTATTATGCTTTAGTCTAAAAGTTGTGCAACAAATAGATAAAACAAAATCTTAAATTCCTGTTGCAAAAAACAGATCAGGTCTTATGGACAGAGTGAGAACTACTTATGAAGACCCATTCCTATTGATGGCGAGCTTCCCAGCGTGATCCTGCTTGGGGAAGTGAACCATCAATTATTGCACCTGGTAGTAGGGTGGTGCTAGTCACATTGACAAAGATTGTACTCTATCACAAGGAACTGTCACAAGAACAGTCACAGACAATAAAGGAACAGACAGCGGATTGACAGACTAGATATCAAAAGTGATCACAGACTACACAAACAACCATCGACAAAGATAAGACTTTATTTAAAGGGACCATTTTTTATTTTCTTTCATCTTGTATTTGAATGTTGTGAGTTATTACCTGCAAACTTAAGTTACTAAATTTATACATTGCAACTCATCTTGTTGTTTGTGTATTTTCATCTATGGTTATTATGGTCTATGTCCATAGCTCCTTTACAAACCTAGAATAGAGGTGACCTTAACCAACAGTAGGTTACAAGAACACCGTACACAAGGTTGAGAAGAATGTGGAGAACCTACAGGAAAAATACTTGGACTTGGAAAGTGAGATGCAAAGATCAAACATTCGTATACTGAATGTAGCGGAGGAGCTCAGCTTAAGCTCTCTAGTCTCTGTTTCAGAGTTGATTAGAGAGATTGTGAAAATGGATAAAGAAGTGTTGATTGACAGATCTCACCGAGCTCTCCAACCAAACCCTGAGCCATAATAGCAAAGCTGCACTACTATCAATACTGCGTCAAAGTCCTCCACCGGACCGGGGAGGCTGGTCCACTGCAGTACAATGGATCCACCATCTCCATCTTCCCTGACTATCTGCCGAGTGTTGCTCATGTGAGATCGGCGTTTAACGATGTCAAGAAACTGCTTCAAGGACAGGACAGCATCTGTTACAGAGTACTTCATCCAGCCCGGCTCCGTATTACACACAACGGGACTGAGAGACAGTTTCACGACGTGACTGAAGCTACGGTTTATGTGAAGGCAAACCTCCTCTAAAGACGGTTCTGTCTCACTGTGCTGTGGAAGGGACTTAATATTTACAGCATACTTTGTGAACTGTTTTTCCTGCCTTTGCTTTTTATTTTCTCCATGACCTTCATTTGATGAGTAAATTTATGGTGAAAGTGGAGCAATGTAAGGTATGGATTGTTCTGGGGAGACTAGTGTAAACAGGATCACTTGCTATTGCTGATAACCGCAGTTTAGAATCTAATTTGCCATATTAGTCGTTTACACATTCAGTCATCTCTGTTTTACAGTTATATTTAAGAATACTGAATGACCAAGAAGTGTCTAGAGGTGCTAGTCTATTGTTTAAAGGACACCACCTTTTTATTTTCTTTTTTTTTCATCACTTAAATTACTTGTTACATTGAGAGAAGAGAAGAGCAACCTGCGAGACTAGCGTTTCCTCTCACAAGTACGTAATGTGTGGCTTTTTTTGCGAGGGATTTAGTAGTCACCATGTTCCCATTGGTGGCTAGGGATGGGAGAACATTGCACCGAACTCTTATTTTTTGTTTTTTCCCTTTTCTGTTTTGTCCGTTAATGTCTTAATAGAGGGGTTTATCTTTGTATACATACAACCAGTCAAGTCCATCATATATTACTATACCTTTAAATGTATGTCCCCTATAACAGAATATGGTTAGGCCACACTTGAACATGAATGTGAATCAACCAGGTGGTTGTCAGGTCACCTTTGTGAACTGGAATGTTAAATCCTTAAACCATCCAGTGGTGTGTAAAAAAAATATTTTCACTTTTAAATCAACTTAATGTAGGGATTGCTTTCCTCCAAGAAACCCACCTTAACACCTTTGATCATTCTAGGCAGGATGGGTGGCTCAATCATTCCAATTTCCACTCAAAATCTAGGGGAGCTGCAATTCTTATTAATAAAAATGCTCCATTCCTCATGTCAGGGTTGAGGCAGATCCCGCTGGTTGCTATATAATAGTTGTAGGTAGATTAAATAACACCCCGGTCATCCTGGCAAATGTGTATGCATCAAACTGGGATGACTACATTTTTTACTAGGTTTTTCTCACGTCTACCCAATATGGACACACATCACCTCATACTAGGGGGAGATATGAACCGTGTACTGTCACCTTCACTGGATCGTAGCTCACCCAAATCCATGGCCACATTTAAAGCAGCACTGGCAATTCAACTGTTTCTTAATACATATGGGATGGCTGATACTTGGCGCTTCCAGAACCCCAAAAGTAAAAGTTTTTCTTTCTACTCACCAGTCCATAAAACATATTCGCACATAGATTATTTTTTTTCTAGACAGTCAATTACTTCCATTAATTAGAGAATGTGAATATCAGGCAATAGTAAAATCAGATCATGCTCCATTATCAATGACTCCATGCATACCAACTACACACACTAGCTACTGTCCGTGGCGTTTCAAATCCACTACTCTCGGATAGTGGATTTGACAAATTCATCTCAACTGAAATAACTGAGTATCTAGCACATAATCAAACTCCAGGGATGTCCTCTTCAGTAATCTGGGAATCAGTGAAAGCATATATTAGGGGACAAATTATATTGTATAGTACCCAAAAAAAAGAGCCAAAATGAATGCCTTAGAAAATTAACCAGAGATATACTACAACTTGATGTAACATTAGCCCATTCCCCATCACCTGATCTATTTAAGCAACAACTAATTCCTCAAACTGAATTCAACCTCTTATCCACAAAACATGCTGAAAATCTTATAAACAAATCAGTTAATACGAATACAAATATGGTGAAAAGGCCAGGAAGATTTTGGCCGACCAGTTACATCAAAGGAATGCAGACCAATCCATAGCTGCAATAAACAAGGAGATGGATATTAAACTTACAGACCCGTTAGAAGTCAGTGTTTCCATACATATTATTCAAAGCTCTATGCCTCAGAATCCAGTAATGATGAATCTTTATTTAATTCTTTTTTTAGCACCCTTAACATCCCTATATTCAATGAGGAAACTGCCACAGAATTAGATAGTCCCTTTTTGAAAGAAGAATTTATTGCTGCAACCAGGTCCATGCAAAACGGGAAATCCTCTGGACCGGACAGGTATCCGAGTGAATTCTTTAAAAAAAATTGCTACTGAACTTGCTCCCATATTGCTTTCAGTCTATGAAGAATCATTTGTCTCTGGCTCACTACCTGAAACAATGAGACAAGCAGTCATCTCATTAATCCCTAAAAAAGATAAAAACCCATTAGAATGCAGCTCATTTCGACCCATCTCCTTACTGAATGTTGATAGTAAACTACTTGCGAAAATGTTAGCCTGCTGATTAGAAACTGCTTTACCCTCAATCATTGCTGACGAGCAAATGGGATTTATTAAAAATCGTCATTCCTTTTCTAATATATGCAGACTAATGAATATCCTTTACAATCCCACCCCACCTGATATACCTGAAATAATTTTATCACTCAATGCTGAGAAAGCATTTAATCGGGTGGAATGGGATTATCTCTTCTGTACTCTAAAACGATTTGGATTCCTTCCCTTTAGCATCAATCCGTACAAATAACAATCTGTCCGCTTTTTTCATTAGGTCACGGTACCAGACAAGGCTACCCTTTATCGGCACTTTTATTTGCGTTGGCACTCAAACCACTAGTGATTGTACTATGTGATGATATTGCAGAGGGGAAATTCTGAACATAAAGTATCCCTTCATGCAGATGATATGCTCATTTGATCCGCTAAGCAGCGTGCCATGAACACTTACCTTACTAGATACATTTGGGAGAATATCGGGTTATAAAGTAAATCCACAAAAAAGTGCATTGATGCCCATAAACCCAACAGCTGAACAGATTGTGTTTAGTTCATTGCCCTTTAAAGTAAGTAAAAATAAATTTAAATACTTAGGAATTTAGGGACGGCACGGTGGTGTAGTGGGTAGCGCTGTCGCCTCACAGCAAGAAGGTCCGGGTTCGAGCCCCATGGCCGGCGAGGG
>JAOBAM010000026.1:75009272-75019517 GCA_025212355.1 Notarius kessleri
ATCTCAGCATGCAACAGCAGAAGAACACATTGGGTTCCACTCCTGCAGCCAAGAACAGGGATCTTAGAACCAACAACGAGTTCCTATTAAAGTGGCCGGGGAGTGTACACATCACTGCTGATTGGGTAATGCCTCTGACACACCCAACTAAATGAGAGTAAATGTATCTCAAAAGCCCACTGCACAACATCTCACACTGTTTTTAAACTGAACATGCCCCAGCTGTGTATAGAGATCTCAATTCACCCACGCGCACAGCTGCAGCTCAGTAAATGAATATTGAATTATGGAACGTGTGGATCATTTGCTTCCTTTCTTCGAGATCAGCAGCTCACAGGAAAGCGACAAAACCCCACGACACATCTGATTCAGTTCCTGCAGGGAGTCGATTCAGAGTCAAATAATTTTCTCACTTGGATGTGGACTGAAAACACCAGGGAAAAAATTACACAGAAGCCATTTTTATTTAGAAAACATCCGTTTATACATAAAGTCACGTTAGTTTTAATTCCATTAACAATTAAACATTTATTAGAAACACAGATTAAAAAGTGACACAGAGTCAGAATTCATTCAGCCGAGAAACTCCACCAACTTCTGCAGCTCAGGACACGAGTTTACGACATCAGGGACAGACGAGAGAGCCTGGAACACACACACACACACACACCGCTAACTGATACACTGCTCGAGCTTATAAAGGTTCTGTAGATTAATGTTTATCTTGTTTTATTTCATAATTTGCAGTATGTTGGTACACGAGTAAAACTGTCAGTGCGGTTAAATACTAAAATAAAACAAATAGTTCAGATAGAAAGAGCTTGAAAACTCTTTAAAATGATCCTAAGATCAAGTTTACAGCAAAACACGAGTAATATGAATCTTACATAATTAGCATTTTGTTTTCCATTGAAATTAAAACAAAAGCTGTGACCTCAAGCATGAAAATAAGAAATGATTTTGTCCTAACTGTTAATTTCTGAGATGAGCCGAATAAACTGCCTGAAGGCTGTGTGTGAAACACTCAAGAATCTTTTCACTGCAATCTCGCTCATGATTATTTTCTGGGCAGTAAAACTCCGGCGGTCTTCATTCACATGTCGTTCACTTGTAGTTAAAGATGCAGTTATAATCTAAACGTCCGTTACAGTTTAAAGATTAAAACAGTCACATTCAGCAAAAACGATGAACTATTGACCCAAAACCCAACAAGTTCACAGCCACAGTGACTGACAGCAGAACTCCAGTGTGAAATTGAGTCAGTGGTTCTGTTTTTTTCCTGATGGTGCCAGCAATCAGAACCCTCAGAACTCCACAAAACAAAACAAGCCTGACTTTTCTGGGAAAAATCCCGAACTCAAAGGAAATCCGAATCTCGACTAAACAGAACCAGGATGGAAGCCAAAAATCTCAGCGATAATTACGTACCCAAGTGTAGCTGTTTAACACGTGCAGTGACGACCAGTGACAGTTAATAACTGGTTTAACACCGATAATAGAGCCGGGTGTTTGTGTATCCAGCTGCAAATTTCCCCAATTTAAAAAAAAAAAAAACTTTTATTGCACTCTACTTTTTGTTTCTGTTTATTCCTGACTCTTTCCATCTGTGAGCTGCTGGAACATGTAAATTTCCCCACTGAGGATGAATAAAGTTTATCTTAAAATATGTTCCCTTGATTCAGTCGGATACGGAGTGTATAGTCATGTGACCTGTGTACAGACCCTGAGTGATGCACATCACCACACCTTACAGATGCACAAGCACAGCAGGAGGGTTTTGCGATTAAGAGCCAGACAGTTTGTTCTCTAAACATGCTGTTGGGTGTCTGAATCGTATAAACACGCGAGTTTTTACAGCACACTTAAATCAGACTCTTTCCCAAGCTAACTCTGTCTTTGCAGAATGTATTTCATCTCATATCAGTAAAGTTGAAAAGCTAGCACAGAATTTAACAGGCTAACCTTGTGAGCATGAATAATTTATACACACACTGCTCTGACTGAACAAACCTGTGCAGCTCAGCTGAAGTCTCGAGCAAGAAGCTAGCATGCTAATGCTACATACCCAGGTCACATTCACACTGAGGAGGAGTGGCCTGTAATGGACGTTTAACGAGATAACTCTGTTCAGCTAATAAATTAGTTTAGCGAAGCACCTCGGCTTTTAGAGCCATGATGCATTATGGAACATTCCACAAGGTCGTAATCATCCAGAGATATTGGAGATAAAAGTGTGTGTGTGTGTCCCACCTTCCTCACAGCCTCAATCATGTCATCCAGCAGGTGAAGCTCTCGTTCCAGTTTACTCTGATTCATCGCATGCACCATTTGCTGCAGAAAGCAGAGACATTATTACACACACACACACACACACTAATTAAACATTATACAAATAATAAACCACAGTAACTGATTGTTTGGTCACTGCTGTAATTATACATGAGAGATGATTAAGTACATAAATAAAACATTATTATGAAAGTATAAAGTGTGTGTACGTGTCTCTTTGCTCGCTCCAGCAGTTTGGATCTCGATTCTTCAACCTCCATCAGACTGGCCTTCAGCTTCTCTACCTGATTACAGCACACACACACAGAGCATTAATCTGCCCATTAATATCTGAAGAAAAGTGTAATCTGGGAAGGGGTGTACAAACTTTTGCACACATATATAAACCTGAGATTTGCTGCTGCACTCCTGTTATAGAAAAGTAAATCAACACCACCTGACCCAGAGCTCCACAGTTCTGTGCTAAAGGTTCCATGACGTCTTTGTTAATTCAATTATAAAATAAAAATAAACGTTCATAAGTTCTTGCCGCAGTACCTCCCTCAGGAGGCGGACCCTGTCATCCAGGTCCTTCATGCTGGCTGCTGATTGGCCTGTGGATCCTAGCTCCGCTCTCAGAACCTGAACCTCCACCTGAGACTGTTGTAGCAGCCGGCGCAGATCGGCTCCCTCCCTACGCAGCTCCTACACACACACACACACACACACACATCATGTGATTAGTCTGAGGAATTTACTGCAACTGATCATGCAGAGTACTGCTTTACTATATCATAACTAATATACTGTGTGTGTGTGTGTGTGTGTGTGTGTGTTTCACTCACACTGTTCTCTGCTCGGTGTTTCTGTGCTGCTTCCAGCTTCTCCTCCAGTTCACTGCACAACTTCCTCAGAGCTTTATCATCCTACACACACACGGAGGTAGAATAATAAGTAATACAAGTGTATAATGTAACATATGATGTACAGTAGCAGTACACACCTGTGTTTTCTGCTGCAGTACTTGTGCATCTTTCTCCACCTGACCTTTAAGCCGGCCCACTTGCTGTTTAAGCTCCACCCCCTCCATGGCATGCCGGTTATTCTGTGCCTCCATCTCCTCCTGCAGGTCACGACTGGAACAGCAGCAGAGTTTTATTACCTCACTGAGAAACACACACACTGTGCACAAACACTCCGTGCGAGAGTACTCGTGTTCCTCACATGCTCCTGTGCAGAGTGTGCATCTCCGAGTCTTTGCCTTGTTTCAGCTGCTCGATGGCCGAGTGGAGCTCCGACACACACTCACCCAGAGACGATAACAACTCCAACAGAGTGGTACTGCGCTCATCATCTAACACACACACCGATCAGAGATCTCACACATCACTGTCTATATCTATACAGAACACACCTATTTATCTTATTGACCTGTATTCATATTCAGTTCCATCACTAACATGCAGTGTGTATACTGTGTGTGTTAAATTGTATGCTGCATATTAAGAGTGTGTTACCGTTAGTGTTTTGGAGTGCAGCTGGTGTGATGCAAGTGAAGGCGCTGCTCCCTTTCCCCATATTCCTAATCAGGTCCTCTTCCTCTACACAGCTTTCTGCACACACACACACACACACACACAGCTGTACGCTAGGACACTTAAATACTGTTACTCCACCTGTGTAGCCCCCCCCCCCCCCAAAAGATTAGGTCACTAACAATTAAGTGGGTTTGACTTTTGAATGATACTTCACATGTTTACGAAGCTCCGCCCCTAGGATCTTATCTGGCCTATAGAGTATCTATAAAATGATTGACAGGCGGTCCATCCAAACACAAACAGGCATTCTGGACCAGAACTCAGCTTTCCAAACAGCCTGTCAGTGACTTAAAGGGGCAATGTGTAAGAATTTATAAGGTTATACATATATCTTTAAGGTTATTTGTACAAGTTAGGTATTTATTTAAAAAAAAAAAACCACAACCCTATTGCACCTTTAAATTTCGCTGTTTGTACTTCCCTTAATATTTCTCTCTGATTTGTCCCTACAGTCTAATTTATTACAGATCTCCTGTTTCCCCACCCCCGTGTGCACTCTGTGTTCAGTATCTCTCCCTCGAACACCTCCTGCGTATGGTGTGGGTGTCTGCGGTACAGACCTGGCTCGGCAGGTGGCACTGTATCGCACGGCTGCTCCTCAGTCAGAGCGGTAATGACAGAGTTGAGGAAGGAGCTGCAGGGCTGAGGGACAGGTGACGGATCAGCCTGGACCGTACCATCAGTGCTCTGTGGGGGGGGCGGTGATGGGAGGAGAATGAGGAAACATCATGTTTATATTCCAACACTAATTACACACCCTGGTCACTTTAATTACACCACAGTAATTACACTCTTGGTCAGGTGGCGTTGATTAATTCTCTATAACAGCAGCTCTGACAGTAGTGCAGGTTTATATTAATGCACTCTTTCCTTTCCATAGTAAAAGTTTGTTCACAGGGATGTGTATGGCGGACGCTCCGCACTCGGGGATGTTCTGTTCCAGGAAAGTAATCAGCTTCAGGGTGGGAGCGCTGACTCCAACCTGCAGCCCGACTCAGTGAATTAGAGTGGAGGAAACGTGGCTGAGGGTTCAGGCTGAGTAAAGTGCGTGTGTGTACCTTGTGGGTGGAGTGTGTGGCACTGATGAGAGCACACACACGCTGCAGCAGTACGGAGGAGTCCAGCGTGGCCTGAGCGAGCTGCTCTCCCTGATCCAACAGCATGAGGCGAGCTTTATCACGCGTACTGACCAGCTCCTGCTGCAGATACACTCTCTCCATACTACACACACACAAAGAACAATGCTGTAACAGGCCACAAGTGATGACATGTACTGAAGCCGAATTCCAACTCAAACCTGCGTGTGTGTGTTTTACCGTAGCTGCTGTAGCTCCACTCGGAGATCCTCACACTCCAGGTTTCTCTCCCTCAGTCCCTGAAGGTGTGAACGCAGCAGTCCCTCACTCTCAGCCAACTGCTCTCGGGTCAGCTCATTCTCCGCCTGTAGGAACTACACACACACACACACACACACTGCTTTTTCTCCAGCTTAAATGACACCTCGGACTCAGCCACAGGGCTCATTATGATTCAGGTGATTCTTTCTGAAGCCCCCGGGTCAGAGACAGTGCCCATGTGCTCTCCTGGACTTGCCCCATCACCTCACCCTCACATGCCCCTGGAGCAGGGAGCAGTACTTGGCAGTAGATATCACTGCTAGTGCAAGTTTGAAGCCGTTATAACGTGCATCATCACACGGCCATAAATTATACAGGTACGTCTGTTCTGTGCACACTGGCACAAACTACAGTTTCCTATTAGGGACGTCATATTGGTATCTCCCAGACAGCACCATAACTTTATAAGCACTCTCGATCTGGGATTGTGCGCGTGTGTGTTATACACACACCTCACTCATCTCCTTGGTGTTAGACAGTTCACTCTGGACCTGCGTGAGTCTGCGCAGCTGCAGTCGCTGGCTCTCCGTTTCAGCACTGAGTTCAGAAATAAGATTCTCTCTCTGCACCAGCATCTGCTCCAACTCCTCCAGCCTCCCCTCACACACACACAGAGCCGCCCGGATACTGCAGAGAGGGAGAGATGTGGGGTTCAGTAAAGAGGAAAGTAAACTAAGTTTTATAGTGTGTGTGTGTGTGTGTGTACCCGTCTGCTCTCTCGTTGGCCTCCTGAGTGTCATGCAGTGAGCGCTGCAACCTGAAACGATAAAATCTCCATCAGCCTGACGCGTGTTTATACTGAAATGCGTGTTTAGTGATCCTGGTGCTGATTTGTTGGTTGTTGATGTATTTTTTTTTCCTGTGAGACATCAGCAGTTGTGTGTAGCTCTGATGTCACAGGGGGTGGAGCTAGAATAGTTAAAATATAATTTAACAGGAGGAAAAAAGGTGACATCATATTAATGAGAAATGCAGCACAGAAGTCATGGAGCAAGTACTGGAGTCAAAAAGTCCCAGAATGCAGTGCAGGTGTACGGCTAGTTAGTGATGGACTGAAGAACATGTGAGGATATACAGTATATGTATAGAGTATGAGATGTTCAGAAGCTGACGGTCAGCGTGTGTGTGTGTGTGTGGCGTACTTGCTGGTCTCGGAGGCGAGGGTTTGCTCCAGGAAAGCATAGGAAGCGAGTGTAGAGGAAACAGTGGCTGAGAGCTCAGTGGTCTTCCTCTGTAACTGAGAGCGTTCGTCCTCTACCTCCGTCAGCTGCTCACGCAGAACTGCCATCTCTGTCACCACACACACACACACACACACACACACACTTACAGTACTAACAATTCCCTTATCCCTCATGGCTCTCAACACTCCGGTGTCTATCATATGAACAAACAAACAAGTGAAGTGTGTCACCTGACGGCCTGTCAATCATTCACACACTCAAAGTTCTCAACAGAAGGGGAAACACTTCCAGAGGAGAAGAGAACAGCGACTGAAGACAAACTCAACACACTACTTAAACCTGAAGTCTTTATCATCACCATAGAAACCAGAGAAAAGCAATAGGGGAGCATTTCACTTATATTTATACAAATCATTTTTTAAGTCTTAATCATCCAATCAGCACACTGCTGCTTGGGAACCACTGACCAATCACAACTCAGGGGGCGTGGCTTGTTCTCTGGGGTTAATGATGGACTGATGGTGAGTGTGTGAGGTGTGTACTGCCACCTAGTGTCTGGGGTTAGTATTACACACTCACCTGAGCTCATGATGGTTATCTGTGTGTTGAGATCTGCAACCTGCTGTCGAGCTTCCTGCAGACCAGAGTGCGTCTCATACAGCTGCTGCTCCATCTTTTACACACACACACACACACACACACACACACACACACACACACACACGGAAAAGTGTCATAATGTAATGATCATAATCATAAAGCGATATTCCTCCACACACACACACACACACAGTACCAGAGGACTGGATACATGCTGCATTTCATTCACTATACAGTGCACAGGGGTGTGGTTAAGGACATGCCCACAGTGACGAGTGTTTGTGTGACCTGTTCTCTGTCCTCTAAAGCGCGGTCTCTCTCCTCCTGGTGTTCCGTACTCCGCTGTATTGCGGCCGACGCTCTGTGCTGGAGTTTCTGCAGTAACGGATACGTCCTCTGGAGGAGCTGCTGAGCTTTATGGAGCTAAAACACACAATAGTGTTCAGTACAACACCAGTGTGGGATCTGTATGAGTGTCAGTGCTCAGTGTGTGTGTGAGATACCTCAGCCGACAGGTGTGTGTGATCCTCCAGTGTGTCTCTCAGCAGTGTGTTGGCTTCAGTGACAGAGTCCATGTGCATCCTATTCAGCTCCACCTGAGCAGAGAGGAAACACACACACACACACACACACACACACAGAGGTGAGGATTAATAACAGAGGTACAGGAGTATAATAAAGTAGTAATGTGTAAAAGAGAGAGTGGGCATGTTTGTGTGTGTGTGTTCTCACCAGCTGTGGGTAAGTGTGTGTGAGTGCATCTGTCAGTTCCTCATGGGATCCAAGGTTACGCTGAAGGTCAGACACTTGTGTGGTGTGATGGTTACGCAACTGCTCCAGCACCCGCAACACCTACACACACACACACATTCAAGCAAAAATATAATTTCTGTATTGCGATGTTCCATTTAACCAGGTGTGTATGCACATGTGTGTGTGTGTGTGTGAGAGAGACACACCGTGGATTTCTCCTCCAAAGCTTCTTCCATCTGTTGCTTCATATCGTCCCTGTCCTTCACACACACCCTGTTCTTCTGCT
Source organism: Notarius kessleri (assembly GCA_025212355.1). NCBI lineage: Eukaryota > Metazoa > Chordata > Actinopteri > Siluriformes > Ariidae > Notarius > Notarius kessleri. Next base: position 75,017,359 of record JAOBAM010000026.1, read on the forward strand.
CCATCTTCCTCAGCATGTCCATACAGCGGGTAAAGAGTGCCTTCATCTGCCCCACCTACACACACACACACACACACACACACACACACACGGTTTACTTGCAGGAAACTTAAAATTAAAGATATTGGTTTTCTGTTAGAAAATATTCTGTGGCAAAAATTAATTACTGACCGAAAAATGCTGTGTGCATAAGTATTCAGCCCCTGTGCTGTGGAAGCTCCAGGTGAAAGAAACTGCTCTAATGAAGATACGAATGGTTTACAGTTGGCCTCGGGCTCTGAAGGATTTAAAATTCACCTTCTCTGATAAAAGTGCCCATTAATTTAAGTGTGACTGGTCAGACTGAGGATCTGAAGGAAAGCTGAAATAGTGAAGACCAAAGAGCATGCTAGAGTGAAGGCGGCTCGAAAGAAACTGCTCGGGGGGGGGGGGATCATGTCTGGAGTGACTCAACATGTTTTATGGTGAGAGGAGACAAAAATTGAGCTTTTGGGCCAAAATTCAAAACACTACATGCAGCACAAATCCAACACTTCACATTCTTCAACAAACACCGTCCTGAGAGTGAAGTGTGGTGGTGGCAGCATCGTGTTACAGGAACTGGGCATCTTGTTAAAACTGAAGGACTGATGCATGGTGAAAAATACAGAGGGATATGACGAGAACCTGTTCAGTCTGAGACAACACTACAGCTTTGGAGAAACTTCAGCTTTCAGGAGGACAATGGCCTCAAACACCAGCAACGCAAGAGTGGTAAATAAATAAATAAATAAATAAATAAATAAATAGAACATTCTGGCATGGCTAAGCCAAAGTCCAGGTCTGAACCTCAGTGAGAATGTACAGCATTGCTGGAACACTGCAGTCAACAAACAACATCTAACCAGCCTGAGGAACCTGGAGCAGAGCTGCCAGAGCTGGGAGGAACAGGTGTGCAGTGTAGTAGTGCACTAGTTAGGGTCAGTGGGAAGGGAGGAGGGAGTTTCACCTGTTGGGACTGGATTTCCTGATCATCAGTAACAACGCCTTCGAGCTCCTTCATGCTGCGGAGAGCCTCCTCCACTTCTGATTTAACACTCATCTGCACAGGAACACACCTCAAACTCAACACACTCTACATGTAAAGAAAGGATTCTTCAGCTTTACTTGTGTGTGCTGTGTACAGATATTAAGTTTAATGTGATGCATGTTGGTGTGTGTTGATGCGTAGAGGTGTGTGTGTGTGCTACCATGGTGTTGCTCATAAGCTGCATGGCTTGGTGCAAGTTGTGAAAAGTTTCCTGATCAATCTCCAGAGTTTGGATTCTCTCGAGTGCGCTCACATACAGCTCTCTGTACGGCTCCGTCTGAAAACACACACACGTTTCAGTCAGAGCGTGAGAAACACCACAAAGCTGCAATCTCATTTACAGCTGAGAAACATCATGACAGACTACTGAAGGACCTCCAGAATGAATATTATAGTTCTGTAGGTCTGGTTCTGACCCGGCTGAGCTCAGTGTGCTCTGTCTGTACAAGGCGGTCTCTCAGGCTGGATGGACTCGCCTCGCCTCTACCTCTCAGGTGCTGGTTCTGGGCCAACGTGAGCTGCTGAGACAGAACCTCCACCATGATGAGGGTGGAGATTAGCTTCTGCTCCAGCTCAGAGCGGGACAAACACTCCAGATTACTGCGACTCACACTAACACACACACACCAGATGAAACAGAAACAGCACACATACTAAGGATTAATGAATCAGATGGTTTGTTCAAGCAGATCGACAGTTCAGAGGTGTCCTTGTGTGGATCAGGTGATCACTCAGCGGTGTGTGGGGTTCAGTCAGGTGCGTGCGGTGCGCGGGGGTTCAGTCAGGTGCGCGCGGGTTCAGTCAGGTGCGCGCGGGTTCAGTCAGGCGCGCGCGGTGCGCGGGGGTTCGGTCAGGCGCGCGCGGTGCGCGGGGGTTCGGTCAGGTGCGCGTGGGTTCAGTCAGGTGCGCGCGGTGCGCGGGGGTTCAGTCAGGTGCACGCAGGGGGTTCAGTCAGGTGCGCGCAGTGTTAGCGGTGTGCGGGGGTTCAGTCAGGTGCGCGCGGTGCGTGGGATTTCAGTCAGGTGCGCGCGGTGTTAGCGGTGCGCGGGGTTCAGTCAGGTGTGCGCGGTGTTAGCGGTGCGTGGGGTTC
>JAOBAM010000026.1:76274729-76290938 GCA_025212355.1 Notarius kessleri
TGCGACCCTGTAGAACAGGATAAGCAGCTACAGATAATATACATATACACACACACACACACACACACCGGTTTATTAGGAACTTGTTCTTGATTCTAAGATTCCTGTTCTTGGCTGCAGGAATGGAACCCAATGTGGTCTTCTGCTCTTGCATGCTGAGATGCTTTTCTTCTCACCATGGTTGTAAAGAGTTGCTATATCTTTCCTAGCAGCTCAAACCAATCTGGCCATTTTCCTTCCATTTTCCATTTTAACTTCTTTTATCAACAAGACGTTTGCACTCACAGAACTGTTGCTCACTCAGTGTTTTTTTTTTGCACCATTCTGTGTATCTGACAGAAGAGCTACTGTAGTACAAACTGCTGAAAAAGTTAATGATGACACCTTTCTATTTTAGCCAGCATTAATTTTTTTCATCAGTTTGGGCTAAAGTAGCTTGTCTGTGGGATTGGACCATATGAGCTAGCCTTCATGTGCCATGCGACTCAATGAGCCTTCAACACCCATAACCCTGTCACCGGTTCACCGATTGTCCTTCTTTGGAACACTTTTGGTAGGTACTAACCACTGCATACTGAGAACACCCCACAAGATATGCCATTTTGGAGATGCTCAGATCCCCTCATCTAGCCATCACAATTTGGCCCTTGTCAAAGTTGCTCAGACCCTTGCACTTGCCCATTTTTCCTGCTTCCAACACATTGACTTCAATAATTGACTGTTCTCTTACTGCCTAATATATCCCACCCTTTGACAGGTGCCATTCTACTGAGATAATCAATGTTATTCACTTCACCTGTCAGTGGTTTTAATATTATGGCTCATTGGTGTGTGTGTGTGTGTGTGTGTAGTATCTTAGCTGTTCCTAGGACTGCACACTTCTGGACAGAGACCTCAGATGTTGTACCTGAAATCTGCTGGAACCACTCTCCCAGTTTGGGGATCACAGCTCCTTATGCTCATATCACCACTGGGACCACTTTGGACTTTACCTCCCACATCTTTTCCAGTAGTTCTTTTAGTTCCTGGTACTTCTCAATCTTCTCATGTTTCTTCTGCCTGATGTGACTGTAGGCTGGGATTGCCACATCTATCACAACTACACTCTTCTTCTTATGTACCACTACTACATCTGGTTGGTTAGCCAGCACCTACTTGTCAGTTAGGAACTTGAAGCCCCACAGGATCTTAGCTCTGTTGTCCTCAACCGCTTTTGGTGGTATGTCCCATTGGGACTTGAGGACTTCTAGTCTGTTCCTGTACACTAGAAAGGAAGAAAGAAAGAAAGAACTTTATTGATCCCTTTGGGAGGGTTCCCTCAGGGAAATTTAAAATCTACTATCCCAGCCACTTGGTAATGTCACTCAGGGTATGTTGTCCCAGCTTGCATCTTATACCCTGTTAATATGTGCTGGACTGCCTCAGGGGCATCTTTGAGCAGCCTGCACCTTGGGTCCTGTCTACTGTGGTAGACACCTGCATCTGTGCTGCCGTGATCAGAGCCTCTGTGCTGTCCTTCAAGCCAGCCTTCTCTATCCACTGGTAGAACTTTTTGATGTCAGCCACTTTCTCTGTCAATGGATGATACATCCCATGGGGGGGCTTGGTCTTCCACAATTTTATCGCATCTTCCTCATCACCCTCAATATTCAAGATTCAAGAGAGCTTTACTGTCAATACATCCACATACAAGTATACAGTGCATTGAAATACTGTTTCCCTGAGGCTCCCCATGGAACACTTATAGAGAAAATAGAAGGTTACAAAACAAGGTATATAAAGAATGATTTATAGCTGTCTAAGGAGACATTTAGCTATCTAGAACATCTAGCTATCTAAATATATAGCTATCTAAGTACAATAGACAACATAAATTACAAGCCAAAGACAGGTGCAAAGTGGGGGAACGGACGGACATATTTCTGATGTATTCATGGATGCTACTTGTTTCATCTTGGATCATGGTTCTGACATTCACCAATCCTCACCCCCCCTGTTTCCATGACTTATAGCATCTCAGGGTGCTGGACTTCAGGTGGAACCCTCCATACATTGTGAGGAATTTTCATGTCTTGACATCAACTGCATCTATCTCCTCTTGTGGCCAGTTTACTATTACAGTTGGGTTTCTGATGAGTAGGAGGGCATGCATGTTGATGACTTGATCTTATTCCCACCATTGAGCTGGCTTCTGAGAACCTGTCTTACCCTCTGGACATATTTGGTCATTGCTGACCCCCTTGCCTCCTCATCATGGCACCCACTGGCCTGTGGCATACTCAGATACTTGTAGCTGTCCTGTATATCTGCTATCCTGCCTTCTGGTAAATCCACCCCATCACTCCTAATCACCTTCCCTCTCCTTGCCACCATGCAATCATACTTATTCAATCCGAATGAGATCCTGATGTCCTCACTGTAGATCCTGGTGAGGTGGATCAGTGCATCAATATCTCGTTCACTCCTGGTGTACAGCTTGATGTCATCCATGTCTTGGAGGTGGCTGATGGTCACTCCACTCCTGAATTTGTGCCCATATCCACTCTTTGTGATGATCTGGCTGAGGGGGTTCAGGCCTATGCAGAACAGCAGCAGAGACAGTGCATCACCTTGCTATATGCCACACTTGATAGTGACATGTGCAATAGTCTTAGAGTTGGACTCCATCAATTGATGAAGTACTGAAGGCTTACTGTAGGATAAGAAAATAACTCACAGATTTGATTTTACAAGACAATATGTAATTTCCTCCTATTACTGGCATCTTATTTTGATCATTTTCAGTGGAACAGATATTAAGCATGGGGAAGATAGTAGATTTAACCTATTTAACCCAAGCGAATGAACAGATGAGACTGAAGTAGATCAGCTGTGTTGTGGACTTAGTGGTAGTGGTCACTTCTGTTGTCATTGTTTGTGTTATAGTTGTAGATGCATATGTTGGATTTTCCAGTGCAGTTGTTGATTTTTTAGGTGTGTTCTTCTGTTTTCATCACTGTTATCAATATCAAATATATTAAACATTTACTGTCCATTGTCTTATATAAAATGTAAACACAACAAACTCTGAATTTAAAAAAAAAAAATCACAGAAACATACTTCACACAGAAAATAACAAAGTGATGTATAGGAAGGGTCATTATCATAACCATGCTTGTGGGAGGTTGAAATAGACACAAGAAAATGTTTAAATTTGTCATTTTTGAAATTATACAAATCTTTATCATGCAATTAAATAAATGTTATCAATTGTGAAGTTTAGGCCTTTTTGGAAATATAAAATAATTTAATTCCCATTACTACCTTAAAATAATAACAATATACTCTATTTGTAACAGTGTATCTGTGGTTGGTATTTAGTGGGATCAGAAGCCAAACGTAAGTAGAGCTGTCAAAATCTTTATTTCTTGGGTACTGCCTGCATAAAAGGTGAATTTAGAAATTTTGAAAAAATGCAAATGTAAAAATATAAAATTATTTATTGCTTTCTTTTGGCCATAAAATGATAATCTCTGATACATGATGCCTTGACTTCAGGATGGCAATCACTGAATCCACAACGCAGCCAGCAGTAGAATCAACTGCAGAATCATCAGCATCTACCAGGAGTTGGGTTCCAAGCACTACACTTGAACCATCAATTAAGACAGAGAAAATACAAACAAATACACTAACAACAGGTCCAACCAATACCACTGAATCCACAGAACAATCTACAACAACCACAGAAGCAATGGCAGTAGAAACAACTGCATCTATAACTACTCAATCTCTGAGCACTATGACTGCAATAACTACACAGGAAACTCCAGGAAATACACCTACAACTGTGTCATTAACATCTACAACACCAGTGACCGAGCTGACTGCTATCACTTTATCCACAACACAGCCTACATTAAGCACAGAATCAACAACCGCAGAAACAACTGCATCAACAAAAACTCTAGCTCTAAGCACTAAAACTGAAACACAGACAACTACAGAGGAAACAACTTCAACTGTACCATCAATTACAACACCAACCATCACTACTGAATCCACAATGCAAGGAACAGCAACTACAGATCAAACAACAGCAGGAACAACTGCATATACAACTATTTCAGTTCCAAGCACTACAACTGAAGCATCAAAAGCAGAATCAACTAGATTAACACCCACCATTGCTACAAGCACGAGAGCAGAATCACCAACAACCACAGAGGAAACTCCATCAACTACACCTACAACTGGGCTACCAACTACAGTCCTCACAAAAAAAGTAACCCTTAACACTGAATCTATAACACAGACTCCAACAGAAACAACAACAGAAGGAACAATTGCATCTACAACTACCCTGGCTTCAAGCAATGGAATTGAAGCATCAACAACTAGAGAGGCAACCCCAACAACAACACTGACAACTGTCCCATTTGTAATTACAACACCAATAGCAGAATTGACCTCTACCACTGCATCCACAACACAAGCTGCAACAAACACAGAATCACCTACAGCAGAATCAATTACAAGAGAATCAACTACATTCACAAATACTTTGTTTACAAGCACTACAAATGAAGCACTAACAACTACAAAGGGGAGGCCAACAACTATACCTATAACTGTACCAACAACAATTACAGCATCCACAACTGAATTGTTCACTACCATTTTATCAACACCACAGTCTATAACAACCTCAGAATCAACTACAGCAGAATCAACAGCATCTACATCTACACTGGTTCAAAGCATGACACCTAAAACATCAGCAATTGCAGAGAGGACACCAACATCTATAGCTACAACTGTGCCAATAACAGAAATGACCACTACTATTGAATTCAGAACACAGACTGAAACAACCACAGAATCATCACCAGCAGAATCAACTAGATCAACAACTACCTTAGCTCCAAGTACCACAATTGAATTATCAACAACTAGAAAGGAAACTCCATTAACTACACCTACAATTGTACCACTAGCTACAATACTAACAAAAGAAGTGACCTCTACCACTGAATCCACAACACAGGCTGAGACAACCACACAGACAATAACAGCAGAATCATCTAGATTAACAACTACATTAGCTCCAAGCACTATAAGGGAAGCATCAACAGTGACAAAGGAAATGCCATCAACGACAACAGCAGAATCAGTGGCATTTATGAGTACTCAGTTCCAAAGCACTACACCTGAAACATTAAAAACTAGAGAGGAGAGCACATCAGCAATACCTACATCTGTATTAACAGTTATGCCAATGACAACTGAATTGCCCACAACCATTTTATCCAGAACACAGGCCACAACAACCATAGAAACAACAACAGTAGAATCAATGACAGCAGAATCAACTCGAATAACACTGACCTTAGCTCCAAGCACTTCAACTGAATCAAAAAGTACAGAGGAAACTCAACCAACTATACCAATAACTGTGCCACAAACTACAACAAAAATAATGGAAGCAAGCACTATCCTTCAGTCCACATCACAGGCTACAACAACGATGGAACAAACAACAGCACAATCAATCACATCTATAAATATACTGATTCCAAGCACTAAACTTGAAGCATTAACAACTACAGAGGGGACACCAACAACTTTAATAACAACTGTACCAACAACAGAAGCAACCACGATCACCGACTCCACAACACAAGCAACAACAACCACAGAACCAACACCAACAGAATCCACAACAGCAGAACCAACTGGATTAATAACCACCATAGCTTCAAACACAAATGAGCAAACTCCATCAACTACACCTACAACTATGCCACCAACTTCAACTTTAGTATTGAATGTGACCCCTACCACAGAATCCACATCAGCAGAATCAACAACAGCGGAATCAGATGGATTAACAATTACCTTAACTCTAAGCACAACTGAAGCACCAACTACAAAGAAAACTCTATCAAATATGCCCACAACTGTGCCACAAACTACAGCAGAATCAACTGGATTAACAAGGAACTTAGCTCTAAGCATCACAACTGAAACATCAACAACTAACGAGGAAACTCCTTCAACTCCACTTACAACTGTGCCCCCTACTACAAGTGGAAACATGAAAGTGACCACTATTTCTGAATCCACAATGGAAATTGCAACGACCATAGAGACAACAACAGCAGAATCAATGACAGCAGAATCAATTCAATTAACAGTGACCTTAGCTCCAAGCACTTCAACTGAATCAAAAAGTACAGAGGAAAGTCAACTAACTATACCGATAACTGTGCCACAATCTACAACTAAAACAATGGAAGCAAGCACTATTGTTCAATCCACATCACAGGCTACAACAATGATGGAACAAACAACAGCACAATCAGCCTCATCTATAAATATACTGATTCCAAGCACTAAACTTGAACCATTAACAACTACAGAGGAGACACCAACAACTATAATAACAACTGTACCAACAAAAGAAGCAACCACGATCACTGAATCCACAACACAGGCAACAACAACCACAGAACCAACACCAACAGAATCCATAACGGCAGAATCAACTGGATTAATAACGACCATAGCTTTAAATACAAATGAGGAAACTCTATCAACTACACTTACAACTGTGCCACCAACTACAACTCTAATATTGAATATGACCCCTACTCCTGAATCCACATCAGCAGAATCAACAGCAGAATCAACTGGATTAACAAGTACCTTAGCTCCAAGCACCACAACTGAATCATCAATAACTACAGAGGAAACTCCATCAACTCCACTTACAACTGTGCCACAAGCTGCAGCAGAATCAATTGGATTAACAAGTAACTTAACTCCAAGCATCACTACTGAAACATCAACAACTACCGAGGAAACTCCTTCAACTCCACTTACAACTGTGCCCCTTACTACAAGTGGAAACATGAAAGTGACCACTACTTTTGAATCCACAATGGACGTTGGAACAACCACGGATACAACACCAGCAGAATCAATGACAGCAGAATCAACTCGAATAACACTGACCTTAGCTCCAAGCACTTCAACTGAATCAAAAAGTACAGAGGAAACTCAACCAACTATACCAATAACTGTGCCACAAACTACAACAAAAATAATGGAAGCAAGCACTATCCTTCAGTCCACATCACAGGCTACAACAACGATGGAACAAACAACAGCACAATCAATCACATCTATAAATATACTGATTCCAAGCACTAAACTTGAAGCATTAACAACTACAGAGGGGACACCAACAACTTTAATAACAACTGTACCAACAACAGAAGCAACCACGATCACCGACTCCACAACACAAGCAACAACAACCACAGAACCAACACCAACAGAATCCACAACAGCAGAACCAACTGGATTAATAACCACCATAGCTTCAAACACAAATGAGCAAACTCCATCAACTACACCTACAACTATGCCACCAACTTCAACTTTAGTATTGAATGTGACCCCTACCACAGAATCCACATCAGCAGAATCAACAACAACGGAATCAGCTGGATTAACAATTACCTTAACTCTAAGCACAACTGAAGCACCATCTACAAAGAAAACTCCATCAACTACACCCACAACTGTGTCACAAGCTGCAGCAGAATCAGTTGGATTAACAAGTAACTTAACTCCAAGCATCACAACTGAAACATCTACAACTACTGAGGAAACTCCTTCAACTCCACTTACAACTGTGCCCCCTACTACAAGTGGAAACATGAAAGTGTTCACTACTTTTGAATCCACAATGGATGTTGGAACAACCACGGATACAACACCAGCAGAATCAATGACAGCAGAATCAACTCAATTAACAGTGAACTTAGCTCCAAGCACTACAACTGAATCAAAAAGTACAGAGGAAACTCAACGAACTGTACTGATAACTATGTCTCAAACTACAGCAAAAATTATGGAAGCAAGCACTGTGCTTCAATCCACACCGCAGCCTACAACAACTACAGAATCAACACCAACAGAATCCACAACAGCAGAATCAACTGGATTAATAATGACCATAGCTTTAAATACAAATGAGGAAACTCTATCAACTACACCTACAACTGTGCCACCAAGTACAACTCTAATATTGAATATGACCCCTACTCCTGAATCCACATCAGCAGAATCAACAACAGAATCAACTGGATTAACAAGTACCTTAGCTCCAAGCACCACAACTGAATCATCAATAACTACAGAGGAAACTCCTTCAACTCCACTTACAACTGTGTCCCCTACTATAAATAGAAAAATGACAGTCATCACTACTACTGAATCCACAATGGAGGTTGTAACAACCACAGAGCCATCAACAGCTGAAGCAACATCAGCAGTATCATCATCTACAAAGGAATCCCCATCACCTGGTCCTACATTTCCACCAAAATCTCCAACTCGAACAATGGAAACAATCACTACAACTGAATCCACATCACAGGCTACAACATCTATGAAACAAACAACAGCACAATCAGCCACATCTATAAATATACTGATTCCAAGCACTAAGCTTGAAGCATCAACAACTATAGAGGGGACACCAACAACTAAAGTAACTTCTGTACCAACAACAGAAGCAACCACTATCACTGAGTCTACAATGCAGGCAAGAACAACCACAGAATCAACACCAACAGATTCCACAACAGCAGAACCAACTGGATTAATAACCACCATAGCTTCAAACACAAATGAGGAAACTCCATCCACTACACCTACAACTGTACCACCAACTACAACTTTAATATCGGATGTGACCCCTACCACTGAATCCACATCAGTAGAATCAATAATAGCAGAATCAACTGGATTAACAATTACCTTAGCTCTAAGCACAATTACAATTAAAGGACCAACTACAGAGGAAACTACATCAACTACACCTACAACTGTGCCACAAACTACAGCAGAATCACTTGCATTAACAAGAACCTTACCTCCAAGCACCACAACTGAAGCATCTACAATTACAGAGGAAATTCCTTCAACTGCACTTACAACTTTGTCCCCTACTGCAAGTCAAAAAATGAAAGTGACCATGACTACTGAATCAACAATGGAGGTTGGAACAACCACAGAGCCAAGAACAGCAGAAGCAACACCAGCAGCATCAATATCTCCAAAGGAAACTCCATCACCTGGACCTACAACTCTGCCAAAAACAACAACTCAAATAATGGAAGCAATCACTACAACAGAATTCACTACACAGGCTACTGTAACTCCACCACCAACTACAACACTGACAATGGAACTGAGTACTATGAGTGAATCCACAACACAGGCTACAATAACCACAAAACCAGCAAAAGCAGAGTCAAATATATTAAGAACCAACATAGTACCAAGAATCACAACTGAATCACAAACAACTACAGAGCAATCTCCATCAACTACACTTACAACTGTGACACAAACAATTCAGACAATGGAAGCAACCACTAAACCTGATTTAACAACACATCCTCTAATACCCACAGAATCACAAACAGGAGAATCAACTGCATCTCCAATTATTCTGGTTATAAGCACTACACCTGAAGCTTTAACAAATACAGAAGAAAACCAAACTACACCTACAATCATATCAAAAAAAGAAGTGACCACTACAGTTGAGTCTACACGAGCTACAATAACAACAGAACCAACAACAACAGAATCAACTATATTAACAACCACCATAGCACCAATGACCACAAATAAAGTATCAACAATTACAGAGAAAACTCCATCAACTACAACTGTACCACCAAATAAAATAATAACAGTAGAAGTGAACACTCCCACTGACTCTACAACACAAGCTGCAACAACATCAGAAAGAGCAATTACAGGAACAAACGAAGAGAACAGTAAGTCTGAATACACAACAGAATCAACTGAATCAATTGAAAAATCAATTGAATTAACAACCACTATAGCTCCAAGCACAACTGAAGAAACTCCATCAACTACACATTCAACTGAACCATCAACTATGACACTGGCAATGGAAGGGACCACTATCACTGAATACACAACACAGGCCACAACATCCACAGAACCAACAACAACAAAAATGGAATCAACTAGTTTAATGACCATGATAGCTACAACAACTATAACTATAGTACCAGCAACTTCAGAGAAAACTCCATCAACTACACCTACAACTGTACCACCAACTAAAACACTAGAAGTGTTCACCACCAATGAATCCATAACACAGACTGTAACAGCAGCAGGTAGAACAATTACAACAGAACAAGTGACCAGTAAGACAGAATTCATGACAGAATCAACTGCAGCCACAACTACTCCTACCACCAACACTGTAATTGAAGAACACGCAACTACAAAAAAACCTCCAACAATTCCGCCTTCACTTTTAACACCAAACACAAAACAATCCAGTACCACAGAATCCACAAAACAGGCTACAACAACCACAGAATTAACACTATCAGAAACAACTGCACCCACAACTACTCCAGCCCCCAGCATTGAAGCTAAAGAACAAACAACTACTAAAGAAACACCAACAACCACAGTGACCACTATATTCACAAGACAGCCTACACAAACCACACAACCAAAAGATTCAACTGTACCAAAAACTATTTCCACTCCAACCACCACAATGGAAGTACCAACAACTACAGAGGAAACTCCAACAAATACACCTGCAATTGTAACACTAATGACAACACCAACAACCACAAAAGCTCAGAGAACATATATAACTGTACCTGTACCATCAGCAATTATAATAACAAGAACAAAAATAACCACTACTACTGAGCCCACAACAGCAGTACCAACTACATCTACAATTAGTAAAGCTCTGAGCACTACAACTGAAACACCAACAACTAGACCTTCAACTCCACCAATGACCAGATCTGTATCTACAGCCACTCTTGAGCACACATGGACAACAAAAACAACAGCAGAATCAACTGAATCTGAAGTTACTCTGCCTCCAAGGACTACAACTGAAGCACCAATAACTACAGAGGGGGCACTAACAGCTACACTTGCAAATGTAACATCACCAACACAAGCAAAAACAGTTTCTTCAACTCTATGCCCTTCAATAGAAACACTAACAACTACAACTTTACCATCATTTACAAAACTGACATGGGAACATCCCTCTAGCTCTGAATCTTCAACACAGAGTGCAACACTCACTGAAACAACAAAAGCAAAAACAACTTCATCAACAAATACTCCAGCTCCAAACACAACAACTGAATCACCAACAATTACAGAGGAAACACCATCTACACCAACAACTCTACCACTAACAACTAAAAAATCAACACTTGAAGTAAGTGTTGCCACTATGTCCACAACATATCATACAGCAACCACAGAAACAACAACTGCATCTACAACTACTCTGGCTCCAAAGATTACACCTGAAGCATCTACAACTACAGTGGATATTCTAAAAACTACACCCACATACATAGCACAAAGAACTCTAACATCAAAAACAGAATTGACTACTGCAATTTCATCCTCTGCTCACCCAGTTGCACTATCAACGATATATTCAAATGTTTCACAAACTTCTGTAACTTCAAGTATTTCAAGTGAAACAGTAAATGCAGAATCTACTTTTTCACCTTTTACAGTAGATCAAGGTAATAGAAATTTAACACCAAATACAACACATATAACGCTAACTACTACAGGTTTCATCTCCACAAGATTGGTACCAGCAACTCCAGTGCCAACTCTATCAACTACACCTATATCACCAGCATCTACAACACCCAAGGAAGATTTGACCATTGCCACTGGTTCCACACGACAGCCTTCCACAATTGCTAGACATTCAAATACATCTGCTTTGCTAAATCCACTAATTAAAAGCACTACAGTTGGTGAAATAACTCTAACAAATTCACCTATTACTGAAATAAGTACAATGGAAGCAAATGCAGCTGAGAACACTGCAATTTCAACCACAACTGTAACTACATTAACTGAAGCTTCCACTTCAACCAATACATCAACAGCAGAATCAACAATCTATATGGGTTCTCCCATCCTTGCAACTTATACAATACCTCTCTCCATAAAGTATGTTCAATTTTTATATAACTATATAAATAAAGAAGGAAATATTCAAATTGAAGTCTGAAAGAAAACATAATCTACATTATGCTTGATCTCTTCAGAGCTGATACAGCTGTGGTTCAAACCAGGATGATGTTCAACTCTTCCACTCCCATTCCCAGTGAGACCTTGGTCCGAAACGCAATCACAGCTCTTTTGAGTTCTCAACTCACAAACATCAGTGATTCAATAAAAGTCCTGAACTTCACCTATGAGAGTAGGTTTTGTTTACTAACTTGTTGTGGACACAAAATACAACTGTTCACTTCATTGACCCATCCATATGAAATGTACATTTTTTTTAGACATTCTAAAAGGAATTTGCTTTATTCCCTAGAAATTTCAGACAGTTCTTATGCAGTCATCTTCACATTCAGCCTCAGTAACATCAGTATGCCAGAGAAACCTGACCTCAGCAGCAACACTGACACCCAAGTGCAGAGTTCCATTAATAATGCTGTGGGTATAAATATGTTTATGAAAATAAGCAGAATATATTATTCTGATCAAAACTGTTTCAGTACACTAAATTGTAAAACCATATAACATTACCAAGACAAACCAAATTTGTGGAATTCATCCTTAAAAATTCATATGTATTTTGGTTACAGTACACTATAAATTTCTGTTGGATGTAAGCAAGACATTTGCCAAATTAATTCAACACATACACAATGACACAAATGTTAAGTTGCTCAAAAACACAATATTACATCTCTAAAAACTTAGATAATACAAATAATAATAATAATAATAATAATAATAATAATAATAATAATAACCTATTGTCATTGCATCCAGCTAAACACACTTTTGAATGAACCTGGGCAAGACCGATTTGAACCAAAGTCTTCTAACTTCACGTAAGTTCATGAGAGCAATGATTTATGCTCTGAGAAAACTTATCGTCACTGTTCTGATTTCAAGTAGAGTTTTCTGATGTTCTAAGCAGGAATCCAGGAACACAGATTGAAGGTTACATGCAGTACATTTTCCAAGATGGAGACACGAATACACTGATCAACTTCATCAATAAGCTCCAGACAGAAAGCGGTACACTGCACTGCATCATTGTGCCTTTTGATTGGTCTTATACTGTTGATTGAACTAGAATGCACATTTTATTAATTTTACCTAACACAAAAGCTGCTTTTTTAAAGCATTTTCTAGGACCATTTCTCCATCAACTTCAAGAGACCTGATGGTGACTTCTGCAGCTGCTCCAATAGTACAGTAAGATCTAATGTGTTTATAATGGAGAAATAGTTTTTCAACCTAAATTTTAAAAGTTATTCAACAAAATGTTTTTTCCTTGTAGATCTGGTTCAGCTGTGGTTGAGATCACACTGGTGTTCAACTCCTTTAGTCCCACTCCCAGTGAGAGTTCGGTCCTCAGTGCCATCACATCTCTGCTAAGATTCACAAATCTCAGTGATTCACTCAGTGTGCTGAACTTCACGTATGAGAGTATGTTTTTTTTTTATCCATCACACTTTACAGTAACAAATGTTGACATTATTTTCCCATCCATATGAGAGCTAAACTGTTCTACTGGACATTTTGTTTATCTCCACAGGTATTTCAAACACCTCCTATGTAGTCATCTTTGCAATCAACATCAGTAACATCAACATGCCAGAGAACCCTGAACTCAGGAACGACACGTACACACAAGTGGAGAACTCCATCAATAATGCAGTGAGTATACAGATACAATGTACTTTATATTTGCTGTAGGAACATGTTACTTTGGCACAAGAACTTGATTGTATAGTCTTTATTCTGAAAGCATATAACAATAAAGCTGACATGAGGTGACCATCTGCATAACAAGGCATACTCTTCTGATCAGACGTTGATTCAGCATGAAATGTCATGAAACCCTGTTATATAACAGTATAACCAATCTTGAGCACTTCTTTCAAGTGAGGCATACAGATACCCCCACTCCAGCAGGGCTTATTTCTGCCCTTTGGTCTCCATTAACTGGGGTGTGTCTGATAGAGCTCTAGCAGGGGCCAAGCAATGGATATCCATGAAATGTGCTAAAATCACTTCAACTGGTGATACTTGATGTGGGGGAGCAGTGATTCTACTCCAAGCTTTGTCCACCAACCGAGATCCTGCTTCACTAGCTGTCACAATGCTGCTGCCGGTTTTATTTGTTTATCAGTCTCACACAATCTTGTTCCATGACCTATCAATCGTATCTCAATTCCACTAAATGTCACAAAGGGCAATGTCTCTCCCTTCACCCGAAGGAAGCATGGTACCTTTTTCAAGGACAAAAACAATGGACTCCGGTTTCGAATAACAGAATTTTATCCCAGCTACTGCACACTTAATCAAATGTCGAAGGAATTTTCATTGGTCCTCTTTTAATGGTGCCAAAAGAACATCGTTTGCAAATAACCGGGATGTGAACTCTAGTACGATATAAAAGACACCAATCCAACCTCATCTGCATCTGGATATTCTGTCCAAAAAACAACAAACTTGAGAGGAACATAATACAAGCCCTTCATGGAGTTCAATATCTGCCTTAAACCATTTTGGCTTAACACCAAGAAAGCCGACATGACTCTCCTCTCACTGCATTCATACAGAGACTGGATCATGAAGTAGTGACACAAATACTCCATACTCCTGCAGTGCTTCTTAGACCAAATGCTGTGGCACACCCTCATAGGGTTTCTCTAAATACAAAAAAGCACATGTAGATTGGATAAGCATGCACGCATGACATATCACTTAAAATAGGGAACATCATTAAAATCAGTTTTAAATGCCAGAGTGTTTCCATTATCACATTTCAAAACCATGTTCATCAAAAATCATTGGGGAAATTTTCCACCTTTGCTCAACACATTGAAAACTTACTGTACACACAATTGCTAAATCTGGAAAATCTACAAGTGTAGAATTTGAATCGTCACATCACTTGTTGTACAAAACTAAAAATATTTACATTCTCCAGCTAAACAAACTTCTCAATACACCTGGTGAAGTACCATTTGCACCCAAGACCTCCAAATTCACGTAAGTTGAAAGTAGCATTGATTTCAGTTTTGAGAATACTTCCTCTACTGCTTACTGCACAGTTATAGATACTGTATGAACGCCATCGACATTTTTGCTTTTCTAAGCAGAAGTACAGGAAAACAGATTGAAGGCTACATGGAATACAGCTTCCAATATGGAGATGGTAATGTACCAATGGCTTTTCTCCGTGAGCTCCAGAAACATAGTGGTAAGCTATGCTGCAAAATTTTGTTTTCAGATTGTTGGGTTTTTGTTGTGTTAGCATGAATGGATGTTTTATTGAATTTCTCTTTTAAGAAAACTTGTTTTCTTGCAGGTTATTTTACATCCATTCCTTCATCAACTGCAACAGTTCCAATTTTGTCTTCTGCAGTGACTCCAATAATGAAGTAAAATCATTTCAGGCCTTTTAAGAAAATGGAGAATTAATTTATCATTCTGGATTAAAATAAATAAATAAATAAATAAATAATAATTTGTGTATTCAGATCTGGTTCAGCTGTGGTACAGATTAGACTGGTGTTCAACTCCTTTACTCCCAGTCCCAGTGAGAGTTTGGTCCTCAGTGCCATTACATCTCTGCTGAGTTCTCAATTCACAAATCTCAGTGATTCACTAAGTGTGCTGAACTTCACCTATGAGAGTATGTTTTTTTTTTCATCCATCACACTTTTGTATTAATTTTATTTTCCCATCCGTATGAGATCTAAACTGTTCTATTGGACATTTTGTTTATTCCACAGGTATTTCAAACACCTCCTATGCAGTCATCTTCGCAATCAACATCAACAACATCAGCATGCCAGAGAACCCTGAACTGAGGAACGACACGTACACCCAAGTGGAGAACTCCATCAATAATGCGGTGAGTGTACAGATACAATGTACTTTGTATTTGCTGTAGGAGCATGTTACTTTGGCACAAGAACTTGATTGTATGGTCTTTATTCTGAAAGCATATAACAATAAAGCTGAGGTGAGGTGACCATGTGCATAACAAGGCATACTCTTCTGATCAGACGTTGATTCAGCATGAAATGTCATGAAACCCTGTTATATAACAGTAT
>JAOBAM010000027.1:490383-497234 GCA_025212355.1 Notarius kessleri
CTGTCCATTAAACCCCTGCTGGCCAGATGGTGAGTCTTGGCCTTCAGACATGGACTCCAGCCCAATCCAAAATCTGCTGCAGTGAATAATAGTGTGGGTCAAACGGCACTGCGGTCTGTAGGGTGCTCGCTCACCATGTGATTAACAGGTGCAATTTAACTGTGGCTGTGTTCCAAACCACCATACAAGTGTACAAAATAGCATGTGTAACACAGCTAGAGCAAAATATGCCCAGAGCTAAACACACACACACACACACACACAGAGTATTGACTCTGAACAGTATATGAGGGACTGCTAATGTGGCAAGTTCCAGATAAAGAGAACAAAGAAAAATCCTACACATAATTAATCACCTTCTTTTGGTTATTAGCCACAACCTGCTTCCCACCTGCTGTATATTTAGCCTGTAATCTGCACTTCCTGTTTACACTCCAACCTTTCGGTTCCACTGTTGTTCTCTGTGGGTTAAGTAAGAACTCGATTTAGCGTCTCACTGGAATGCCGCTATTATTCACTCGTGCTAACGGAGAGAACTGTGTGTAGAGATAAAGGTGATGTAAAACAGCGTGAGAGATTTCACACCGAGGCTCTTATTTATGGTCAGAGTCTGAAAAACATTTTCACATTGTGTTTAAATCTGAAGCAAACACTTGTGCAGGTGATGTAGGATTGGGATTTAACATCGTAACCATAACAACAGACATGCGTCCATCATGCCGACATAGCAAGGCTCAAATATGCTTCGTGTGTTGGGAGAGTGTTACAGTGTTACTGGGTTACAGTTACAGCATTATAGTTAGTGTTACAGTGTTACAGTTAGTGTTAGTTACAGTGTTACTGTTACAGTGTTAGTTACAGTGTTAGTTACAGTGTTACTGTTAGTGTTCCAGTTTTGATGTTAGTCTTACAGTACAATAGTCTGAGTGTTAGTTACAGTGTTAGTGTTTGTGTTACAGCATCACAGTATTACAGTGTCGATGGTCCAATGTTAGTGTTACAGTTACAGTATTACATTATTACAGTGTTACAGTGTAACAATATTGTATTTTTATAGTGTTACAGTATTTCATGATTACAGTCTTACAATGTTGATGTTACAGTGCTCGTGTTGCAGTGTCAGTGTTGATGTTACAGTGTTACAGTATTACAGTGTTAGTGTTGCAGTGTCAGTGTTGATGTTACAGTGTAACAGTATTTTATTTTTACAGTTTTACAGTATTGCAGTGTTAGTGTTACAGTGTTACAGTATTACAGTATCACATTGCTAGTGTTACATTGCTGCATTACTAGTGTTAGTGTTACAGTGTTACAGTATTACATTGCTAGTGTTACAGTGTTGCAGTATCACAGTGTTAGTGTTATAGTGAAACAGTATTTTATTTTTACAGTGTTAGTGTTACAGTGTTACAGAATTACTGTGTTAGTGTTGCAGTGTTACAGTATTACTGTGTTAGTGTTGCAGTGTCAGTGTTGATGTTACAGTGTAACAATATTTTATTTTTACAGTGTTACAGTATTACATTGTAACAGTATTTTATTTTTACAGTATTAGTGTTAGCATTACAGCATTACAGTGTTAGTGTTAGAGTTACAGCATTATGGTGTTAGTGTTGCAGTGTTAGTGTTACAGTATTAGTGTTGATGTTACAGTGTTGATGTTACAGTGTAACAGTATTTTATTTTTACAGTGTCATGGCATTACAGTATTAAATTATTACAGTGTAACAGTATTTCATTTTTACATTGTTATGGTATTACAGTATTACAGTGTAACAGTATTTTATTTTCAGTGTTACAGTGTTAGTGTTACAGCATTACAGTGTTAGTGTTACAGTATTACAGTATTATTGTTGCGGTGTCAGTGTAAGTGTTACAGCATTAGAGTGTAACATTATTTTATTTTTACAGTGTTAGTGTTACAGCATTACACTATTACAGTGTTGGTGTTAGAGTTACAGTATTACAGTGTTACAATGTTGCAGTGTTAGTGTTAGCATTACAGTATTACAGTGCTAGTGTTACAGTATTACAGTGTAACAGTATTAGAGTGTTACAGCATCAGCGTTACAGTGCTGTAGTATTACAGTGTTAGTGTTACAGTATTACAGCATTACAGTGTTAGTGTTGCAGTATTACAGTGTAACAGTGTTACAGTGTTAGTGTTACAGCATTACAGTGTAACAGCGCTACAGAGTTAGTGTTAAAGCATTACAGTGTTACAGTGTTCGTGTTACAGTTTTGGCGTCACATCATTACAGTGTTAGTGTTAGTGTCACGGTACTACATCATTACAATGTTACAGTATTAGTGTTACACTATGAGTGTGACAGTATTACAGTATCACAGCATTACAGTACTACAATATTACAGTGTTATTGTTACAGTATTAGAGCATAACAGTGTTACAGTGTTGGTGCTACAATGTTACAGCATTACATTGTTACAGTATTGGTGTGACAGTGTTACAGCATTGGTGTTAGTGTTACAGTGTTACAGCATTGGTGTTACAGCATTACAGAGTAACAGTGTTAGTGTTACACTATTAGTGTAACAGTGTTACAGCATTTCAGTGTTACAGCATTACAATGTTACAGTGTTTGCATTACAGCATTACAGTGTAACAGTGTTACAGTGTTAGTATTACAATGTTACAGTATCACATTGTTAGTGTTAGTGTGACAGCGTTACATTGTTAGTGTTACAGTATTACAGTGTAACAGCATTAGTGTTACACTATTGGTGTTACATTGTCACATCATTACAGTGTTACAGTGTTACGGCATTACAGTGTTACAGTATTACAGTGTTAGTGTTACAGCATTACAGTGTGACAGTGCTAGTGTTACAGCATTACAGCACTACAGTATCACAGTGTTAGTGTTAATGTTCCAGTGTTACATCACAAGTGTTACAGTGTTACAGCATTAGTGTTGCAGTGTTACATTGTTAGTGTTACAGTGTTACAACATTAGTGTTACAGTGTTAGTGTTGCAGTGTCAGTGTTGATGTTACAGTGTAACAATATATAATTTTTATAGGATTACAGTGTTAGTGTTATAGTTTTACATCATTAGTGCTGCAGAATTACAGGGCTAGTGTTACAGTGTTACAGTGTTAGTGTTACAGTGTTACAGTATTAGCATTACAGCATTACATGGTTAGTGTTACAGTGCTGCAGTATTAGTGTTACAGTGTTACAGTGTTAGTGTTGCAGTGCCAGTGTTGATGCTACAGTGTAACAGTATTTTATTTTTATAGCATTACATTGTTAGTGTTACAGTGTTACTTTATTAGTGTTGCAGCATCACATGGCTAGTGTTACAGTATTAGTGTTACTGTGTTGCAGTATTAGCATTACATCATTACAGAGTTAGTGTTAGTGTTACAGTGTTAGTGTTACAGTATTAGTTTTACAGTATTACAGTGTTAGTGTTACAGTGATACAGCATTAGTGTTACAGTGATACAGCATTAGTGTTACAGTGTTAGTTTTGCAGTGCCAGTGTTGATGTTACAGTGTAACAGTGATTTATTTTTATAGCATGACAGTGTTAGTGTTACAGAGTTACAGTATCAGTGTCACATTATTACAGTGTTAGTGTTACAGTGTTACAGTATTAGTGTTACAGTATTACAGGGTTAGTGTTACAATGTTGGTGCTACAGTGTTAGCGTTAGTGTTACAGTATTAGCTTCACAGTATTGCAGTGTTAGTGTCACAGTGTTACAGTATTAGCATTGCAGTATTACAGGGTTAGTGTCACAGTGTTACAGTGTTAGTGTTTCAGTGTTACGGTGTTATTGTTACAGCGTTACAGGGTTAGTGTTGCAGTATCAGTGTTACAGCGTTAGCGTTGCAGTGTTAGTGTTACAGTGTTACAGTATTACAGTGTTAGCATTGCAGTGTCGATGTTACAGTGTAACAGTATTTTATTTTTATAGCATTGCAGTGTTAGTGTTACAATATTACAGTGTTACAGTATTGCATGTTTACAGTATTACACACAGTGTCTGACTGAATCTCTTCTCCACAATTTTTAAGTCTGTGGCGTGGGACTTTAAAGTTAATTTCTCTTTCACGTGTGGTGAAATGAATCGCCTGCTGCCCCTCTTCTAATCGTCACATGTGTTGAGCAGACAGAATGCCGTCTGCTCATGCCAGAGTGACTAATGACAGACATTAATACAAGGGAACGGAGAGTGCGAAATCCAGATTGTGTTATTAAAACCTGGAGAGCGATGCTGGGGGTGAAAATGAAAATGTGAAACACACGCTGGAGAATTCTGGAAAAACAACATGGCCCATGCAGGGCTGGATATCCCCACCACACGTCGGATTAATTCTAATGAGCCACAGCGATACTGTTCTGTTTCATATGATTGACATTGTAAAGAAAAGCCATACAAAACCCCCACAACAACAGCAGCGAAATAAAAACTGTAATATTGTTGAGTCTGAGCGGTAAACGGTCGTGTTGAATTCACACATTAAATGGAGCATGAACT
Source organism: Notarius kessleri (assembly GCA_025212355.1). Taxonomy (NCBI): domain Eukaryota; kingdom Metazoa; phylum Chordata; class Actinopteri; order Siluriformes; family Ariidae; genus Notarius; species Notarius kessleri. Next base: position 494,891 of record JAOBAM010000027.1, read on the forward strand.
GAGGAAAATGTGATGAACATTATTACTGTCATTATGTATTCATACTGAAGGGCATGTGCACTTATGAATTCCCACAATGCACTGCTTTAGGGTCGCGTCCACACGGTGAGCAAGTCGCCTCGACAACGGGGCCTGATCACTCTGCTCTCAACTCGTCCTGACAGGATGGACATGATTAGCAAGCTGAGCTAGCTGACACAAGCTGTTGTGTGTGTGTGTGTGTGTGTGTGTGTGTGTTACAAGCATGTGTGTGATAACGTCTGTCAGAAAATGCTGAGGTGGCACTGTTACAGCAGGTGTAGTCTCTCTCTCTCTCTCTCTCTCTCTCTCTCTCACACACACACACACACAGAATTTCTGCTAGTGTAAGAGTTTATGAAAAAAAAATTGCTTATGTCATGGCAAGAAAAGAAAGAAAACATTCCCCCAGTAAACAGTGCGTCCATCAGTCGTCATGTTTAATGTGTTGATTTGTACATGAGGTTTAAGTGTATTTGTTGTTTATTGTGTGTCTGAGGCTCTCGATCGTCATGCAGCTCTCCTCCATCCTGAACACGTGGAATAAATAAAACAACAATTTTATCAAATTTTCTACAATTTATTTAAAACATTAATACAACACACGACATGTGAAGTTCTTTATTGTCATTATTAAAAACAATAGATATCAATATTAATTTTCATTTGTGCTTTAGAACAGAATGTACAGGAGAATTACATTTGCTTATGTAAATGAGGTTTTATCAAATTAAATGTGTTTATACAAAATGCAAACAAAAATCTACTCTTTGGAAGAAATAATTGAAAGAAAGACACTCTTGAGAGGAAGAAAAAACAGCTGAAAGTTTCCCCACCGAATTAATGAGTTAATTACAAGATGCAAAAGTTATTGTCATTAATTTTTCAGATAAATCATTCTGCAGGTAAAGAGATAAAAGGTTGAAATCAAATGAAAGACAATGTTGTTCAATGGTTTTGTGTTTATATCTTATAAACTAGATCCTCTTCAGGTTTCCACAGTTTGGCTTACAGTAAAAACTCTTAGAAGCAGGGTGGTGAAGAATATTGATTTGTGAATATCTGAATTCCGAGTACAATGAAATACACTTTTACTCTTACAGCACTTCACTGAACCACATGTCTGAAATCAGGACTATCTGTATGCTGGCTCTGTGTGTGTGTGTGTGTGTGTGTGTGTTTTTTTCTCAGGTTTCCTCATGATGTGCCACTCTAATAAGAACACTTCTGTCAGACACGAGCGTTTGGGACACAGTCGGAGTGTTATTTTGGTAAAATCCTCCTTTCTGGTGTTTCAGTCCTTTGAGTAAGGCTGTAAAGCAGGTCGGGAGCAGAGCGGAGTTAATCCGGCCCGGTGTGGAGTTCAGGGGTGGCGGGTGATGAAGCGCAGGGGGCGAGAGGTAAAGATGAAGGGAGAAGGGAGATTGATGTGTGTGGGCTGGAGTAATAACTTTAAAGTGGCAGGAGGAGCCCATTATCCATTTGTCTGGGTGAGGAACGCTCTGTCAAGGCGACTGAAAGGGACTCGGAAATGAATGTCACTTTTCCTTCTCCTTTCTCAGAGAAGTGAGTGTGTTATGACATCTCATCACATCCGGCTCCGATCGGGATATTCAGCTTCCCAGACCGTTTTTAATTTGCTAAGGGATGCTAAAAACGGATGAACAGTTTCCTGCACTTCCTCTTGAGAGACTGCTGATTGAGAGACAGAGAGAGCGAGAGAGAGAGAGAGAGATGGGGAGGAAGGGGAGGGATGGATGAAGCTGGGAGAAGATGGAGGAGGAGGAGGAGGAGTGTAGGAGCCTCTGTGACTAATTATAGCTGATTGCCACTTGAGCATCTTCACTGAGTGACGCCAATGAAGCAGCAGAACCCTGCCAGAGAACCGTGGGCGAGAGAGAGAGAAAGAGAGAGAGAGAGAGAGAGTTTGTCTTAGACAGAGAGAGTGAGACAGAGAGTGAGACAGAGAGCTCAGATTTGGGTAGGAGCCCAAAATTTGTGTTCTAACAGTTCCAATGTCAATATAACTGATTTTATCTCTGCGCTGTATAAATCCTATGTGTGTGTGTGTGTGTGTGTGTGTGTGTGTAGTGAGGGATATTGTTTGCTGCCGTCTGTCACCTAATTAGAATGACAAGGCCGTGAGGGAGGTGAGCATGAGTTGGTGAGGAGGAGCGCGGTGGAACACGATAAACACAGAGAGATGACGAGAGAACATGACCTGCTAGAGCCCAGTCATCACACACACACACACACACACACACACACACACACTCACCATCAGCGCCTATGCCACATGACAACCAGAGCAATTACCACATTTCCT
>JAOBAM010000027.1:502510-514208 GCA_025212355.1 Notarius kessleri
GATAGAGCCCAGTCATCACACACACACACACACACACACACACACACACACACACACACACACACACACACACAGTGACAGCTCGACAGTTCTGTACTCCCTCTTAATGAAGCAGCAGCAGCAGCACACACTCCAAACAGCCACCTGCTCTGTGTTTCTGCGATTATCATTCTAATGTTCTGTACTCTACAGCAGGCCGGTTCTCATATCACTACAGTTCTCATGTCACTACAGTTCTCATATCACTACAGTTCTCATGTCACTACAGTTCTCATATCACTACAGTTCTCATATCACTACAGTTCTCATATCACAAATACGTTTCAGTTGACGCTGCATTTGTCCATCTTACGCGAGTATTTTTGTTACTTTGTTCTGTCACCGAAAGTTGAGGGAAGATGTTTGAATTGAACCTCCCATCCTTCTGCAGCAAAACTCCTCCACAACATGTTTTTCTTTCTCCTGAATGATGGAGTGTCTGTGTGCTCCTCAGATATTTTTGAGTTACATACAGATGTTTGTACAGATGCTCGCGCTATCTTCAGTTGGAAACTGCTCCTCAGGAGGAACCATATGTGTCCACGATTTCTTTTCTGAGGTCATGGATGTGCTGATTGGATGTTCTCGTGGTGTCACAGGGTAAAGGGGCACTGGCTCTATAGGTAGGACCTTCTACAGTCACAGGTGCTGCTAATTAACTCCTAATTATAGCACCTGGCCAATCAGACACTTCCATGAGACAAACAATTACTGGAATCTTCCAGACTGTTGAAAGAGACAGTCGAGTTGGTGTGTGTAGTTTTAGACCCGGTGGGATTCTGATACAGCGACTGAAACGGAAATAAATCTGTCTCTAATCAGTTGGTTTAAAATCACCTCACAGACGCCCTTTCTTTTACCTGAGGTGGACGTAAACTTTTGGCCTCATTTGTACGTAGCAAAATTTTGAGCAGGATTTTTAATAGCACTTTATTCAACACACACACACGAGAGTCCATTGTGATTATCCTGAACACCTGATGATAAACATGTGATCTAATAATCGTTGATAGAAACGAGGCTTTCATCCTGTGTCCTGTTTTATTGATCTTATTGAACGAGCTTCTTCCAGTTATAGATTTCATTTTTTTAATTTATTAAATTTTGCTCCATGGGACAGGTTCATCATAATCACAGCCTGATTAGAGAATCAATCACACAGTGGAGGGGGAGAGGGAGAGAAAGGGGGCGAAACTCTGATGCTGAAGCCCCACAGGGTCGTATGTTCTGATTCCATCTCCATCATGTTTGCAGATGACACAATCGAACCCCTCATCAGTACACAGTGCTCAGTCTGTCTACAGCAGACAAACTTTTTCTCCCATGAGGCCTGTGCCGCAGTTTTTGTTGAACTTGTGCCCTTGTTCCCTCCTCCAACCCCCTCGCCCAACCACCCCCAGGGAAACACCCTCCCCCTCCTCCAGGAAAATCAATATCGAAAGTCATGTATACGGTACATATAATAAACAGACTCAGTCATTCCATTTTTCCAGGACTTTTATCATGGATTATTAACTGGCTAATAAAATACCGGAATTATATTATTATTTTACAACAATAACAAATCCTGAATTATTGATCTGCTGCTCAAACTATTTGAAAATGTCTGAGTGCTGACCAGTGTAGGAGAGTGAAGCCAACAAACATCATGTTTAATCTTTGTTCAATTATCATTAACATCCATCCATTGATCTGATCTCTAGTCTGATAGCTCTATAGTTCCATCCGTCCATCATCTATTCCACTTATCCATTGTGGGTCGTGGAGGAAGCTGGAGCCAATCCCAGGCGACTCCAGATGAGAGGCGGGGTTCATCCTGGGCTGGTCACCAATCTATCACAGGGCTACACAGAGACGAACATCACACTCACACTCTCACTCACACTTTCACTCTCACCTCTGGGGGGTTTAGAGGACCCAAGTGATTAAAGCCACGCCTTTGGATTGTGGGAGGAAACAGGAGACCTGAAGGAAACCCACATAGACATGAGGAGAGAACATGCAAACTCCACACAAAGAGACCCCAGTCAGCTACAAGGTTCGACCCAGAACCTTCTTGCTGTGAGGTGGCAGTGATGACCACTGCGCCACCATGACGACCCCATTATCATTATCATTAATGCTTAAATACATGTTTCAGCCAAACTACAAAACCTTACCCTGCCCCCAACCCTCACCCCACCAGCGCCATGCCCACCCCACAATCCCTCCCATGGCCCACAGTGTGCATGCTTCTCGTCCACAGGGAGGAGGTCCATCCTCTGGGGGTGCAGTGCACTGACAATCTGGTCCTAAGCATCAGAACACCGGAGCCCAGAGGCTCAGACACACCCCCTCTACTTCTGTCTGACAGACGTACAACATTTTCTCTGAGGACCAGCATGTCTGCATCCTGAGGAACGTCCAGTCCCCTCACGTTCTAGTAAACTTCTACTGGAGTATCATTCAGTGCAGATTAACACACTCCTTCACCATGTGGAACAGCCACTGCTCTGGTAGGCTTTACATCATCCTCTGGAATCGCTGGATCATCTTCATCTCTGCACCATCCAGAACATCCAGCACAAGTGGTGGAACATTATTAGGGACTCCGCGCACTCAGCACATGGTCGAACACTAATGCTAATGAAGCAAATCATGCATGTTCTATCGTGTGTTTTTCCTTACGTACACTTTACTGAGGTCAGCTGGCAGCCTGCATCTGCATCAGAATGTTATCATGTCTGTATGTCAATCAATCAATCAATCAATCAATCAATCTTTTCCCCCCAAACTATAACAGAAGCTCCTTTCCTGATCATCATGGACAGTCAGTTTGTCATGTCTCGTGTGTGTGTGTGTGTGTGTGTGTGTGTGTGTGTGTGTGTGTGTGTGTGTGTGTGTGTGTGTGTGAGAGATTCGTCACTTGTCCTTCACACTGATATCCGAATGCTGGAGTAATGAGACCTGACGGTCTTAAGACACAACATCTCCAAATAAGTGTGTGTGTGTGTGTGTGTGTGTGTGTGGTGGTCACCCAATAAACGAGCATTAACGGCTGTGCTCCCATGATTCTTTGCTCCCTTTCAATTTGCCCCCATTAACTTCCTGACTGTCAGAGACGTGACAGAATTACAAATGTCTGAGATGTTTTTGTTTGGCTCGACCATGTCCATGGTAACCACAGACACCAATTAATGACCATAAAGAAAAAAATATTGATTAAAAACACACTTTTATTTCAATATTAACTTTTCAGACAGGGAACACAGATCAAAGCTCGAGTTCTGTTTGTGGTAATAAAAGAATTCGGGGTATATCAGCAGGGCAATAGCAACCATTTAAAAATATTACTCTCATAAAACATGAGTAAAAATACCAATATACCAATAAATTGTGTGTGTGTGTGTGTGTGTGTGTGTGTGTGTGTCTGTGTGTGTATGTGTTGCCATGGTGACTGGCTTGGTTAATTTGTGTGCTAGTGTGCACACTAGCTAGTTACCTATTTAGCATGCTAATTACTAGTTTTGTGAGGTTTAATCTTGAAAACAAAAGCTGAAAGGAGCATCACTGTTCTTTTGCTGGAACCCACATAGGTTCCATTTAGAACCCTAAAGCAGTGTGTTTCTTTCAGAGAGAGAGAGTCACTCATTTAGAAAGCTAGAACAATTAACCTTCTAAAGAACACTCGAGGAACCATTTTGTCTCATCCACAGTCATGTTATCTCAATGCTTTATCTGATGGAGTCAACCAGTGGAACTCAATCAAGGGGAAGTGGACTAGGGAAGTGGATTAGGGGAAGTGGACTAGGGGAAGTGGACTAGGGGAAGTGGCCTCGGGGAAGTGGTCTCGGGGAAGTGGATTAGGGGAAGTGGACTAGGGGAAGTGGACTTGGGGAAGTGGATTAGGCGAAGTGGACTAGGGGAAGTGTGAAATATAAAGTTTGTGGGTAAATGAAATGACTAATTAAAATTCTTGACCATTAACTATAAGGCATGAGAAGAACTTTATTCTCTGTCCTCCATAAAACTCAAAGACGTTTATTACATCGTTCCTTCGTTATATTTTTATCCGTTCCAGCTGTTCAGAGTGGCTTTAAGAGCACGGATATGCAAATCCGTTAATTAGGCGTGAGTTTGGCGTATGAGAGAGGAAATGTTTCCAAGTGTTTACTTGAAATTATTGGATTTAAAGTGTGAACATCTGGATCTGCAGACCTTCATTTGACCTCAGAGTCCTTCAGAAAAAGACGAGGTTCCGGTGTGTGAACTGTTTTATTTCAGCTGTTCACACAAAACAACAACAACAACAACAACAAATTAAGTAAAACAATCAGTGAGTATTTTCAGATTTAACTCACACACAAATGCAGGTGTGTTTACAATAAAATTACTTTAATAAAGAACCGACAGTGGAAAAAAGAGAATGATTAGAAACCCGATGAGGGAAATAATTTAAAGCAGTGAAGCTGAGGAGATGAGGATGAGGATGAAGTGATTATTTTCATGTGACATGATTTTAGGTTTGATACAAAGTTTGAGTCTGAGTTCGAGGTGATCTTCAACCAGGAAGAAATTCCCAAACACTAACATTACAAACTACTCAAGTGAAGAACAGAAACAATGGATTGTGGTGCATTCTATCCATCAGTGATTAGTGTATATGATTAGTATCTGTGATCCATTACTGTGATTAGTGATTGTAACCAGTGACTGTGATCAGTGACTGTGATTAGTGACTGTAAGCAGTGTGTGTGTTTGTGATTAGTACTTACAAATATTGGTTGTGATTAGTTATTACAGACAATGGCTGTTATCAATGTATGTGATTAGCGATTGTGATTAGTTATTATGATTAAATATAATGATTGATTCATGTGATTGGTGACTGTGATTAGTTATTTTGATTAGTGTCCTTAACCATACATTGTGATTAGTGACCGTGGTTAGTGACTGTGGTCAGTGATTTTATGATTGGATATGATTAGTGATTTTGATCAGTGACTGTGATGAGTGATTTTGATTAGTGATTGTGATTAGTGATTGTGATTAGCGATTTGGATTAGTGATTTCGATTAGTGACCGTGATTAGTGATCATGATTAGTGACCGTGATTAGTGACTGTGATTAGTGATTTTGATTAGTGATTGTGATTAGTTTGTGTGATTAGTGGTTTTGATTAGTGACTGTGGTTAGTGAATTTGATTAGTGACTGTGATTGGCGACTGTGATTTATGATTTTGATTAGTGACTGTGATGAGTGATTTTGATAAGTGACTGTGATTAGTGATTTTGATTAGTGACCGTGATGAGTGATTTTGATTAGTGACTGTGATTAGTGAATGTGATGAGTGATTTTGATTAGTGACTGTGATTAGTGCTTCTGCCTGACTCCCTCTGCAATATTGTTGATGTGATGAAGCTGATATAAAACAGTTTGTTGTCAGTAAAACACTCTCACACCCATCATCCAGTTTATCGAATATTACTCATTATGAGGTTATATATAAAGAAACCTGATATAATGTATTTCTAAACATCTTAGCTCATTACTGACTTTATATTTTTTGCTCAGTTGTCAATTAAGTTATTTTCTAGAAATGCTTATTTATTTTTATTTAAAATATATTTTTCCTGAAAAATGACCAAGAAGAAAAATGGCATTAACGAAATAAATATTAAATATGAAAAAAAAACAAAGCAAAACAAGATAAAGCCCAGTTTTGTGAAGCCCAGTTTACTCTAAAGATGGCTGCACTGCCAGACCACGCCCATCTATCTACAGGGGCAGTTATTGGTATCAGTCTGGAGAATGTTGGGAAAACCCACAGCCAGTTCCACACTGAACAGAACACACAGGAACCGACAACACACACTTTAAACACCTACTGCTTATTATTCATGTTTTTGATTTATTTGATATGGATAAATCGGAGAGCTTGTTAAACATGGTCAGAGTAGTCATGGTCTTCTGGCCTATCTCAAGCTATCTCAGTTTAAAATGTCATGTTGATGTGATGTTACTAATGACTCATAACATTAACGCTGAGACATTCGTAATGCCAAACTGTCTTCAGGTAACTGTGAACTGTTTCACCATTAAATAACATTGTTAGTGAAGCTGGTAAGCTGGCGAGGTCTCCAGTTTCTCAGTGATGTCACTGCGTTTATCTTGCTGACGCGGTTGGAAAATGCCTGGCTGCTTACATCATTGAGTTGGAGTTTCTCTTCCCACAACTCAATCAGAGGTTCTTCATGTTCTTGGGTCCAGAAACCAGATATTTTAAATCTAAAACCTACAACCAAAGTGAGTAACGGACAGCTAGCTAACCTGCTGTTACAGAAAATGACGTGTGCTGACGTTCCTCACGTGATCATATGCTCAGTTATGAAGGGAACGCTCTCTCAGAACGCTGTGGTTTGTTGGAAAAAGGCACGATTTGGTCAGACTTTCCACACCTCCACCAGACCTGACTCAGGTGTTCGTCGGAGCACTGTGCAGCCACTTTAACTGTACAAAGAAGTGTGTTGTATATTTAACTGCTGTTTCTGAAACAGTGTGCACAGATTCATAATGAAGATACTGAACTTCAAAGCACATCTGTAGAAAAGGGTTCTTTCAGGTTTGATTGGGTTCTTGGCTTTGGGAGAAAATGGTTCTGCATGTCGAGGGAAACCGAGGCACCTCGTGAACATCGATGCAAAGCTCATGATATTGAAGGTTATATTGGAAATAGTGCACAGTTTTTGAACTCTAAATGCCACGAGTCATAACACAACTGATTTGAGGATTTAGTGTGTAAAAATTTTGACACCCTGTGAGTTTTTGTGTGTTTGCGTCTCTGAAATCTGGCTGCACTCAAACAGATGCTTCTCAGCGGCAGAGCATCACCAAGTTTTGCCCTTTTCTATGACATTTACTCAGTGGATATTAGGTAAGAGGGAAGGATATATAGCGGCTAAGCGACAGCCGGCTGTCAAAAAATAGCTGGAAAAATGAACAAAAGAGCACAGATGGAGAGCAAGAAAAGAAAGATGAAATTGTGAAACGGCAAAACTTCAACTCACACCAACATACCCATGCGCATGTCTATATATGTAATGTGTTAGAGCTAATGGCTAATAATGAATGAAAACAACAACAAGAACAACATGTTATTAGCATCACTAACATGGGTTTCTTTGGTTCTAAAACTAGCAAAGAAATTGAAAGTTTTGCCATTTCTCACAGGCAATAAAGCATCTGTACATCATGTTAATCCAGGAAAACTCACTTTTATACTGTAATGGTATAAGTCACAAATCATGCAATTTTATTGAAGAAAAATTATTTGAATGAAACTTAGATATAGGATGTATTGGTGGGGTGAAGTCATGCAGAATGAAGGAGAAATGGATCATTAACTGGGTTAATATTATGTTTATCAAATTGTCCAAGTTAGTTTTTTTTTAGTTTAAATCTAGAATTTCTTCAATGTAAAGATTAGATAGAAATCCATAATGATTACTGAGAATACAATGAGAACATGTCCATCTGTCATCTCCATTGCTGTGATGATGTAATAATAAGACATCGTGAGGTTTGTTTGGGTTATCTCAGACACTGAGACGAGCGACCTGTACAGGATTTCAGTGTCATCGAGTTACATTCAAGATTCACTTGAGATGTTAGAGGTTGCTTATAATCTTCTGGGACCTACATTACTTGAAGAAAAGCTTTGTTTTTAAAGGCTGAGTTAGAGTCAGAGCTTCATGCAGGCTGAGATGATTGATGAGATGGTTCCAGACATTCGTCTTCAGGGAAGAACTGAGTATTGTCAGGGTTACATTTCTGTCAAAGTAGATGATTGCTTCCAACAAGGTGGTGCACAGTAAGAAGAGGAGCAGGTCAAACATGTTCATGAGGTTCACCTTCACAGATGCCAAAACATTAACAAGTAAATCGGATCAGACTGAGAGAAAAGAACTACAAAGATGTCAAGCAAATTGGTGGATGGAGTGATTTTTTTTTTCAGCAGTAAAAACAGTGAAACCGAATCTGAGGTAAATAATGCAAAATAAACAGCTTCTCCATTTTTTTTTTTAAAGCCAACATAGACCTAAATCCTGCCTTCTGGTTTTCTCACAAGACCAATGTAAGTGCTACCAGAGGCACATGGTCTGGCATTTTCAACATGTCTTGCTGGAATGTACCTAATGGTTCATAAGGGCTGGATATATGAGTGCTGTACTAGATATAAGAGCTCTTTTGGTCACCTTGAACCCTTTAGGTTAGTTTCATCTGTGGTTTGTTGTCGTGTTCTTTATGCGCAACAGCTGTGAATGCTTTGTCTCAGTTTGGGAACTGTTTAAGGTTTAATCCCATGAAAAAACCAACAACAGGTGGAGGATGTGGCTGAAGGTGGAGGGTGTGTTAATCCTCTCCAGGTAATGTTGACCCATTGGAGGATAAGAAGGATCAGACTGACACTCATTCAGATCAGTAGACTCTTTTGACCCCAGGTCATTTCCTCTCAGCATCGTGTGCTTGATCAGGAATTCTGGGAGAGAAGGAGAAATCCTGGGATGGGAGGTTCTGTTGTGAGCTGATCTCCAGTACAGAGGTCATCACATAAAGTGCATTTCTACAACTTCATTTAGTTCAAGAGAGAAACAAGAGAGGTTTGGAGAGACAGAGTGGAAGTCACATCGGGGACAGAAGGTTGCAGGTCGTGATGCTGAAAAGAAAGTAAAGTAAATGAAAAAGTAATGTGATGTGTGAAGACAAGTGTCAGGGAGCATGTTGGTGATGCAGCATCGTGTCGAGAGGTCCAGCTGATTGCCTCCATGGTGGATTGCTGGGGCACACAGAGACACTTTAACATGAATGAGGTCAGGAATGTGAAGGAGCCGTGAGATTGCACTGTGGATGGAGGGATGCTGAGGAGATCATATGTCATCTTCTGTGATGGAGGAGAGGAACGTGCCCAATTCCACAACAAACAAACAATCAAACATTACCATGTGCATTGTAAACCTTTAACAACTCCATTAAGTAAGGAATAAGACACAATGGGGCATGCTGTTATCAGAAAATAATCCATGCCGTGGTGGTGTGATGAAATGGAGTTACTCTTACCACCCTGATGTTGATTATTTTCTTATAACAACACATCCTCAAGTCTTTTATTCCTCTTATACCACTGCAATTTGCAAACAGTTACAGGTTTTGATAGTGGAGGCATTATGTTTCTAGGTTGCTCTTCCAGCTGAAGTTATCTTTCGCACAATATCTCAAGATGTTCTACTTGTTTATTTATAATTTTTACATGTAGTTATGTTTAATGTTGTAGTACGCTGTTGAACCTCGTTAGTTCCAGTTCTCAGTGATGTTACAGCAGTTATAAACAGTCTGTCTGTCTCGACTGGTGTCTTGTTCAGGGTCTACTCCTGCATCAGGACCAGCGTTCCTCAGATTAACTCAAGGTCCATGGCTTATTGACTGATTTCAACACAATTACGTACAGTCACATGATTCGGGTTCCATCATGGGAACCGTGGCTCTGTGCTGCAGTTGGAGTGTTTTTTGGAGTTTTCAGATTTCATGTGCTTGAGAGCTTGGTACTGTACATCCTGATTGTGGTTCTGATGTAAACATCATCAAGATTTTTGGACTTCATTTTATTTGGAGATACTCGACAGCCCAGGTGTGTTCATGGCCCATACAAGCGTGAGCTGATTGTTGATTCCTTCAGTTTTGAACTCAGAGTGTTTGCAGTGTTTACTTAGAGTTCTTCAGTTTTGTTTCTCTCTGACCTCTTTGGTTTGTAACTGTAATTTTGCTGTTTTCAGTTTGTTTTGTGTCAGTGTGGTTTATTTTTGTTATCCCGGCCTCGGTTATGACCCCGTGATCGACTCAGTAACATTGACCTTGAACATATTACGTACAGAAGTATGGATTTACTACAAATCACTGCTTCTATTTGAGCCTTTACAAAACTCAGTGCTCTGCGCTCAACTGTGCTAACGCTAGTGTTTTTATTTGGAAATATTCTCCGCACACAGTTCAGTTTAAAGACATTATTTAATCATTTAAACTAAGGTGAGACACACACACACACCTACCTTACAGTTTGAGGATCAGAAGAAGATCTGGTTGTGCTCAGTAGGAATCTGTTTAGCTTGTCACCGAGTTCCTCCCACTCAAAATGGAATCAATCGGCGTGTACAGGAAGAGCACGGTGCCTCTCGGGGTTAATTTGATGTGTTTGTGTGTGTTTGTGTTTGCTAGCGGGAGGCTGGAGGTCTGTGTTTTCCCATCAGCCCCTGCACAGCGTGACGCCTCCACACACACAGCACACGGGCTGCTTTTATAGAATAAGCCTTGCAGGTCCACTTGGGTCAAAATAACCAGCTTAAATTCTGACTAAGTGTGAAATGATTTCCAGCATCACATTCAGCTCCAATTTCATTTCCTTTGAAAGACATGAACTCTTATACTTATTTTTACACTCCAAATTCTAACTGTATTAAATGATCAGGCGGTGAATGTTTCGCCTGTAGCTACAGCGATCATGTCACTCAGTAATGGGAATCTGTTTCCCCCCAAATGTTTTCTGTTATTCAAGGCTTCAGATGAATTGTAAGTTGAAAGTGTAATAGATTCGTGTCCACATCCCGTTCATCCTGCTACAATCCATTCTGAACACTGGGGGGCGGGGCTGAGGGGTGGGGCTTGTGGGATGGAGTGATCCCAAACAGCACTATGAAAAAAAAAGACTCTGGTTTTCCACAATGTCCTCCCATGAGATGTTCTCTAAAAGACATGAACAACTGTCAATCATTCCAGATTCCGAGGCTGATTGGCTCATCTGCTGTTCTTAGTGGGAGATTTGTTTTTAAATTACACATTCCCACTTTCGCAACTTAAAAGACAAACTGGTACACTCGGACACGTCGGATCATTCAAAACATCCACGGGAGCATCTGCCTGATCCTCACACAAGGCCCAAAAGCTCGGCTGGTGCTCCACTTTAATGAAGCTAAACGTTGGACTTGTGATTTGAAATGTATCGGGATCGATGGACTCTTTCCCAGCTGCAGCAGTAACTGCATTACTCAGAGTCTCCTGAATTCTGAAGTGCACTAGATTTTCTATTTGAAGACTCTGAGTCCATCTGGTTTAAATTATGATTTTGACTTGTCTTACTTTCGATAATGATCACGATTCTGAGTGATTTGCATGAATTTTGACTCGGATACTCATTTGACCTTTATGTAGCATCTCTGCTTTGATGTGGATGGAGTATTTCATGTTGTGTTTATAATTTATGACACTTCCTTGTGCATGCTAGTCTGCCTTGTTTGGTTGAGGAACAATGTTTCTGTGGGTCGTCCTCCAATTGGACCTGGACTAGATGTGGGTGTGTCTTTTGAGTGATTGTTTGCACTGATGATGATGTGAATGTGACTCAAAACATCGAGCTTTTCACTGAGTAGAACTCTGAAACTTTTTCTCTGTGATGTACGAAACATCCACTTCCCTCAGCACCAGGATTAGATGATGTGCCAGGTATTTTTTTTTTTTAAGAATTTTGGATGTATTTTTGAGGTATAACACATAGCAGGGCGGCACGGTGGTGTAGTGGTTAGCGCTGTCGCCTCACAGCAAGAAGGTCCGGGTTCGAGCCCCGTGGCCGGC
>JAOBAM010000027.1:1508445-1523641 GCA_025212355.1 Notarius kessleri
GATCACACCGAGGTGCTCGCTGAGTGCCCATATTTATTAGTTTGGTCCTGCGTTTCCTTTCCTTCGTATATAACATAGCGTCTTTTCTTCTCACTTTCTTTCCGTTACTGTAGTCACTCTTTCATGTTTCATTCGCACACTCACGTCCCCCATTTTTCTCTCCTGTTTCAAATCTGTATCCCACAATGCCTTGCGTGAACAGGGAAAGCCCACCACGTGATGCAGGATGTAGTATCTTGAATTGGGTCATGGGGAAGCAGGAAAAAATAGCGGAGAGTTTAGGGCCACGTGGAGATAAATTCATTAATTCTTCTATTGAAAAAAACCTAATAAAATTGAAGTCTGTGATTTGAATTCAGTAGCTTTTAGTCACTAAACAAAAATAATTGTGTGTCGGGAAAATTCCTTTCATGACCTACACTTGAAAAATCTGAAAGGCCATCTACCTTGAAAGAATGATCATTTGTCTTTTCACTGGAATGAACTTAAGGAGTAAAATGACATAAAGATGCATCTTTAGAAGAGCAAGAAGAGCTGAATATCATGTTGGACTTTCAGTTGATTTTTATTAATGCCGTGTTCACGTACAGCTGAGTGTCATCATGTTTATGAGACGATTTCGTCAGTGCTTATGGTGATGTTTACAAAATGGCGGAAATCAAAGCAGATGATGTGAAGTGTGATTAGTGTACTCATTTATTTTATTCCTGATGAAGGCTCGATATCTATATGCTAGCTATTTACATAATTTGCTAGCACGTGCTCATGCATGTTTCTCAGTTGCCTAGCAACAGTGTTTTCTCATGATTGTTGTGTCATAAACTCAAAGATCCAATCACATTCCTGTAGGCAAATGCAGCCCAGGGGTTTAGGCCAGGCAACAGCAGTGTGACCAGTGGAAAGGGGCGGGGCATGTAGGCTCTGATGCGATTCTCATTGGCATATACGTACTATAAAAGTTAAAAGTGTTTCTACAATCAAGAATGGAAGCGAGCCAGAGAATGTGGTGTGTGTGTGTGTTTGGCAGTGCAAGTGAAGATTGCTGGCAATGTCGAGGTCAAAGGTCACACCACTGTGGGAATTCTCTCCTTAAAAGGTTATCTGGGCTCCAATGGATGTGATCTCACTCTGTAATTGTGTCCGATTGAAATAATATATGAAATCAGAGCCAGCCTTTCCAAAGCGAGTGACATTTGCCCTTTATTTTTTCAGATGTGTCAAGAAAGTTTACAAGGCATTTTTTTTGTCTGTAGCAATCTTTTAAACACCTAGCTGTGTATGCCAAAGAAATTATTTAAAAAAAAAAGAATCGAAATATGTGAGGCCTAATTTTCTTCTCAGCTGATCCAAAACATAAATTCAGCCTCGTGCCTTAATTTGTTTGAATTCTCTCTTATCCCCTTAATCATCCATGTTTTCCTTGTCTTTCTCTCGCTGTTTGTTGGTGACTTCCGATTAGGCTGTTCGCACCCCGTTACACCGCGATAAGCCTACTCGGATCTACGCCTTTCTCCGTGGTATTGGGCGAGAGCTCGGCTAAATCCGTGCAAAGCTTAATGTTTATCCGATGTGAAAATAATTACTCAAAAGAGTTCCCCTTAATCCGGGTAATGAGGGGCCGAGTGTCGTTTGGGATCAGGCCGGTCCGATTGGCTTGTAAGTTTCAGGTAGGGACGAGGGAGGATAAAGGTTAGCTTAGGGCTAATCCAGCTCCTAATCTGTTATGATACACATACAATCGCTTAAAACAGGAGGATGGAGGAGAGCAGCTGAGTGTGACAGGACTTACAGTCAACTTACTGCCACTACACACTGATATCTGTGTGTGTGTGTGTGTGTGTGTGTGTGTGAGAGAGAGAATACAGTGGAAACGTTATGCTAATACAGGGGTTTAGCATGTCAGAGAATGTGTGTGTGCCTGAAATAATGGACGTCTATACCGTACAGTATGCAGCCAAAAAAAAAAAGACAATAAATCAGCGGTGAAAAAGATCTTTAAAGACTTTAAACCGGCAAATCCTGCTTTAGCTTTCTTTTTTGTCCAGGACTGCAATATCAATAACATATTAGCAGAACTAGCGAATTCAAAAAAAAAAAGAAAGAAAAAAAGATTTTAATTAAGTATTTCTCCCAGTTAGATCTGAATTATGCTGTTCAAGTTTTGAGAGAAAACGTTGATCGTATTAAACATCCAGATGTTAATGTTAATTTGTTAATAACCGACAGCCGTAGCAATGATTAAAAACTAGCAAGTTGCTTAGCCTGTGCTAATAACTGTCCATGAACATTAGCTTGTTCACATCAGCAGTAAATTAGCAAAGGAGCATTTTAATGGAAAGATTAATCGACTTTCTATGAAAATATGAGGTTTTACATGAAGATTCATTTAAAGTTTGAGTCACAGTTTTCTTCATTATTAATATTTTTGCCTCAAGTAATTTAGAATTTTCTGATTGGAGCATATAGAGCAGTGTCACATATTCTAGCAAACATTAGTCCAGTGTAAAATAGTGTGGTGTATTGCAGAATAGTGTCAAGTAATTAGTGTAAAGTATTATAATGTAAAGTAGTAAAAGCATATCATGTAAAGTAGTCAAATGAAAGTGTATTATTGTAGTTAAATGCAGTTAAGTGTAAAGGAGTTACTGTATAGTAGTAAAGTAGTCTAATGTAAAGTATGCTAATGTGAGGGACTTAAATATAAAGTGTACAGTAGTCTAACATCACAGTGTAAAGTATAAAATTATTCTAACATATTATAGCTAGTATTTAGTGTAAAGTAGTAAAGTAGTTTAGTATTAAGCATTCTAGTTTTAATAGTTCAGTGTAAAGTAGTTTATTGTAAAGTAGTATAGTGTAAAACATTCCAGCATAAATATTCTAGTGTAAAGTATGTTAGTGTAAAGATGTCTCGTGTTAAGTAGTCAAGTAGTTTACTGTAAAGTGATCGTCTAGTTTAAAGTATTCTAACATCAAGTATTCTGTTGTAGTCGAGTGTAAAGAATGGTAGTTGAGTGTAAAGTAGTCCAGTGTAAAATAATTTACTGTAAAGTAGCAAAGTAGTCTCGAGTAAGTTATTCTAATTTAAATGCTCTAGTGTAAATAATGTGTAAAGTAGTCCGGTGTAAAGTTCTAAAGTAGCCTAGTGTAAATTATTGAAGTGTAAAGAAGTCTACTGTTAAATAGTAAAACATTACAGCATGGTGTAAAATTGTAAAGTGTTCTCAGATAAAGCAGCCTAGCGTAATGCAGTCCAATGTAAAGAGCAAAGTAACGAGTGTAATGTAATCATAAAACAGACTAGTGCACAGTGGTTTACTGTAATCTCGACTCAACACTGGACTACTTTACACTAGATGATTTTACACTAGACTGCTTTTAAATTGTTTTACGCTGCACTGTTTTAGACTACAGAAACCTAAAGCTAGCGTAAAGCAGCTCAGTGTAAAATGGCTGTTTAAATGTTGATCATTTAAAAGCACAGAGTTTGTGTACTGTAAGCTGTATTTATTGTGAGTATGTGATGATGTCATCAAACGTCTCAGCTGATTCCTGAATTAGAGGAAAGTGTAAATTTTTAGTGACATGTTTATTTCCTTTTTGCTCACTAACATACACACACACACACACACACACACACACTGTTTTGTGGATTGATTTTATGTGTTTAACCGCTTTGCATATAAGTAAGCCCCCCCATCCCCCCTCCCCCTCAGTGCATCATGGGTACTTTATATCCCATCAGCAATTATCTGCGTACTTACCCAACTGCTTTATATGATAATAACTGGACAGAATCAATTCACGCATATGTTTATTGACGCCGGTTTGGGGTGTGGTTAACTGGCCTATCGATTGATACGCTACATGTCATCTCGTTCATTACGCCGTCATGGGATTTCTTATTAATGTGACATTTAAATTGCCAGAGGTGACTTTCTGCCTCATTACACACCGACAGCACAGCGTCTTCACCTTCACCGCTGAGGAACAAATCACATCAAATTACACCTCGAAGACCGAAGGAGAATTTATCCTCAGGTCCGCCACAGCTCACCTCAGAACACGGAAGCACTTTATTCCACAAATATCAAGAATTAAATGGAAGCCCTGTGATCTACATTCTTCCTTTTTCCTTTTTTCTGAGTTTGAGGATCAAGGATGAGTTTTTACAGGTAGAGTTGGTAAAATTTGGAGCTGTAAATTGAACACTATTTAAATTAAAATGATTGAATGATCAGATTGTATTTTTATTAATAAGTGAAATTAAACATTTAAATGTAATGAAATTAATTTGTTTACTTAAGTATGCTTATGTCAGTCTGTGAGAACCTGCTGTAAACGTCTCAAAGGTGGCCTCGGATAAGCTCATCCTGTGTGTGTGTGTGTCTTTTTACCTGTTCCATATTTACACAGGAAGCACCACACCCTGCCATCCTGCCCCACTGAGGAATGTGTGCAATTACGGTACACACACACACACACACATCTAAATCAATCTTCTGTCCTGCCTGAGTAACCCACTCATTTTATTTCTTCCCTCCATCCACACACTCGCATGTCTAGACTAAGCTTCTGATGTTTTTTGTTTTTTTTTCTTTGTTGCTTTTTTCGTCTTGCTGCCTCCAACAAAGCGTTGGGAAAACTTTTAACTCGTCTTCTCATGCCTGCCAAACCCCCTTCAGCTACACGCCTCGATATCGTCCTCAGACTGGATCAGCTGCATCACACATTAACACTGATTACTGTTTACAATAACGCCATGGAAAATATTATTTATTATTTACAGTCTCTCAATAAACATGTTTGAGAAAATCAGCATGTCCAAATCATTGGCTTCCTATCTGGTATATTCTTCCCATAAATATTTTAAATTAATCTATTCTTTAAAAAAAAAATAATTCCTTCATCTACATCCTTACTTTTTGTTTGTTTACTTATTTAATTATTATCATTTTTTAAAATCATTTCTGCTTTATACAAAACTCAAAACTTTCACTGATTCTTCTTTCTTTCATAAATTTTTTAACATTTCTTTATTTGAAGCTGACAGATTTATAATTTATTTTTAAGTTGGACAAGTGGCCACTTTGAGTTTCTTTCTTTTATAAAGTGGCACATTTTATTTAAAATGTATTGTGTTTGTTTGTTTGTTTGTTTGTGTTTGCTTATTATTCAAGTACAGTATTCTTTAAAGTCAACATCTTTATTTAAAGTTTTGTCATTTAAAAATCTTTAAAATGTTATAAAACTGGATATTTTTTAATATACTGATGATTTTTAAAATATATTTCTTTCTGTATTTATTGAAGATTCAATAATCCATGAAAATGTACATAGTTCTATTTTTTATATAAGAATAAAAATAAAAACAAAAACAAACAATAAACTGTTTCTGTACTGTTTACACTATGTGTGAAACAATATTCAATTCAATTCAGTTCAATTTTATTTGTAAAGTGATTTTAACAACAGACACATCACAAAGCAGCTTTATGGAAAAATATAAATTCTGGATATAAGTTTTACATTTATAAATTTATCCCTGATAATGAAGCCTGAGGTGACGGTGTTGAGGAAAACTCCCCCAGACGACTCGAGGAAGAAACCTTGAGAGGAACCAGACTCTAAAGGGAACCCATCCTCATCTGGGTGATAACAGATAGCGTGATTATAAATAACTCGCTTCTATAACTGCATCCTATAGAGTCATAAACTACAACTGTGTAACCAGGAAGTTCATTATAGTTGAACAGGAAGTCTGTTTTGTTGAAGTTATAAACTGTTAATTGATGGAGACTTGAGCGTAAAATTGTTCATGATGACATGGTAAGTATTTTTAGTTGAAATAAAAATCCTAAAGCAGTATATTATGGCGTATCAGAGCTACACTTCAGTAAGGTGATGGTGAGAAATATATAAGCATCTGTCGCACCTTTACAGTCTCAAGAATAAATAAAATAAATGAAATAAATTAAGGCTGGAGTGAAAACTGTATTATGAATGTAATGTTGTGCCCTGAGTTGAGTTGAATGGAGGAAAGGACACAGGAAATAAAAACAGCCTGAGTTTTTCGAAACTTATTTCTCACTTTTTGTTCCTAAGTCTGGTGTTTTTAATGACAGATATAAAGCAGGTTGTTTTAAACATAAACACAACAGAAAAGAGAAGTTTCTGTTCTCAGGTGGGGTCTGGGAACGATGCCCCATGCACTGAGTCGCCTCTGGGCTTCAGCCTGTCAATATCCTGCCTGATTCTCCACAGAGAAGAAGGAAACACACACACACACACACACACACAATATATGTGGAATACAGAAATTTTCCGAAGGCTAATATGGAGTAATGAGGCATCCTGACGGGAATGATCCGCACGCGATCCGACCCGATTTCCTCCTGACGCTGAGTATTGATTAAACGGTTTTCTTATTTGCTGCATGGATCTGCTGCCTAATTAAAATAGCGAGCACTCATTAGCTTTGATGTGACAACATAAAGTAAAACTGAAAGGTCAATTAGAGCCGAGATGGACGACAGACACCGGTTTTCTCTCGAGTCTCTCGAGCGTGATCGATTAACGCCGAGCTCATGTCATCACACAACTGCTAAAGATTTCACCAGAAAACAAAAACAAAACACAATTTGATTTTCTGTCTGAAAAAAGAGGCGGATGAACACATGACGAGTCGTGTCACTTCAACAAACATGAAAATGTGCAAATGTGGCGGTAATGTGGCATAAACATGGAATATAAACTGCAGAGGAAAAAATCTACATCACAACAGTACTGAAAAAGAAAAATAATACAATAAAACCATGACTACATTGAGGCTAACTTTATTTAAAATAAAATCATTTAAATTTGAATGTTCCAGAACAGGTTGTCGTTGCTTTAAATTAGATTTTATTTAATTGATCTCTTTTTTTTATTTTTTTTGTCAAAATAAAGTTAAATTCAGTACATTTTAAAGTTAACGTGTGGTAGATTTTTAGTTTGAAGAAATAATTTAAAGTTATTTTTAAATGTCACTTTATTTTGTTTCGAGTTTTTTTTTTTACTTTTTTTTAGTTTTGTGAACATGTTTAATGGAACTTAAGTGAATTTCCATCTCTTGGCCTTTAGTTGACAGAATTTATATTAATTTGATTGTCTATCATTGAAATTTTTGTGATGTTGTTTCACTTTTTACCTCCACCATCTGTGTTAAGGAAGGTTCTGTTTTCACCTCCATTTGTTTGTTTGTTTGTTTGTTCCCTACATAACTCAAAAAGTAGTGAAAAGATTTGGGTGAAATTTGGTGGAAAGGTGAGCCATGGTGCGAGGAACAATTGATTAGATTTTGATGTAAATCCAGATATGTTTGGGAATCCAGGACTTTTTTTTGACTGTTCCCAAAGTAACTCAAAAAATAGTGAACAGATTTGGATGAAATTTGGTGGACAGCTTTATTGTTATCTGAGCTTCAAGCAATTTGATGTTGACGTTGATTAAACAGTATGTGGCTTGGTGGAGGTCTGGACTCTACTGAGTGCCCTTCCACTTTAATCTGTTTTTTTTTTTCTTGAAACCTGATTTTATTTTTTTTTTTGCTTTCTCTTTTTCTCTGCTTTTAATTCTGAAAAAAAAACAACCAACCCCCCGCTAAAAAAAAAAAAAACAGTTGAAAGCTTGTACATGAACAACATGGTGTAAAGTTATTTCTCTTTTTTTTTGAAGGTGGCATGTTTTTATTTACATTTTTTTAAATGTTGAATGCTTTTATTTAGAGTTGCTTATCTTTAAAACAAACAAACAAACAATCTATTTATTTATTAAGAACCCAAATGTTTTTTTCTTTAAAGTTCTCTCTTTTAGACTAAAATTTTCTGATTTTATTTTTATCTTGACTGTTTTCATTTAAAGTCACAATTTAAAATTAAAAACAGTCTTATTTTATTTAAAGTTCATAAAACATTTAAAATTTTGAGATTTCTCCTTACTTACAAGCAAACTCTAAAATGTCATAAAACTGAATGAGGATATTTACCAATTAAATAAGGCAGAGAGAGTCGAGTAAATTTATTCAGCTCCTTTGTTTTTTGTCCATTTTCTCCTTCACTCCATTTCCCATGAGGACAGTGGAGAGAAAAAAAATCAGGGCTTAGACAAATTCTCCTTTTCTCTTTTTTCCTCTCTCTCTCTCTCTCTCTCTCTCTCTCTTATCCTGCTCATACAGCTGCTGCTCCATCGATGGCTCCCTGAAGGCCTCTGAAAGAAAAATCCTCACGCCTCCTGCAGTGTCGCTGCTCATCAATGCTCCATGTCGTCTCTTTAGATTTTACAGCCACGCAACTCGGACGTCTATTTCTGAAATAATATCCAATCTGTTTTCTCTTCATCTCCGTCATGATCGATATAAACAATCCTGAAGGAGCTGCCGAGTCCCTTCCCATGTTCCTGATAGCAGGTGGACGAAAAAAGAAGATATAAATCAAGCTGGAGAAGTGTTTTGCACATGTTTTATTTTTATTTTTTTAATCATTGTTCCATTTTTGGATTAAAAAAGGAATTAAATCCTGTCACTTCGAGCTGGAATGATGGAATGATGTTTTATCGCTTTCCTCCTTTTCCTCTGTTTTCCCCGTCTGTCCTGACACTCAATCCCGACGACTCCCAGTGGATCCATCACATCACATGACAACAGAAACTTTCACACAAATAGGTTTACGTCTCGGATCATAAATTTAGGCCTTTAGTTTCTCTCCAGATGCCCGAGAGCTGATAAACACATCCAATCTCAGTGCAGAGAAACGCTCAGGTCACGTTCATGACTCAAGTTTTCTCTTAACAAAGAATACGGACTTTTCAAAAGGAAGCTCTCGTCCTTAAAGGAACACTGTGGGGAAGATGGAAAAAAATAAAACAAATAAAAATTCACCTGAGTGTTAATGAGATAAACAGCTATTTTTGAATCAAAATAGTTATTTAAAAGAAAGAAAGAAAGAAAGAAAGAAAGAAAGAAAGAAAGAAAGAAAGGAAAATCAGCAGAACAATTTGAAAAAAAATCTAAACAATATTTTAACAGGTTTATTTGACCTGAAATCCTCACAAATCCTGTCAGGTTAGCCTACGCTAGCTAGATGCTTAGCATTAGCAGGGATTATTAGGACAATTTTGAAGCACAAATCAAAATCGTCTCATGTTAGCGAACTGGTTAGCAATCAATAAAATCTATATGAATATAAAGACCTAAAATGTCTGTCAGAAATCCTGTCAGGTTAGCTCATGCTAGCTAGCTAGCTGGTGTTAGATCATGGATTTTAATCAATATGACTTTACAATTCTATCTGGTTAGCTCATCTTAAGTAAGCTAACTAGTGTTAGCAGTGAAGATTATGAGCATTTATAAATATCAGTTAAAATTATTTTCAGAAATCCTGTCAGGTTAGCACAAGTTAGCTGGCTGCTTAGCATAAACAGTTTTAAGACCGTAAGTATTCACGATCCAATCAGAAAGATGTTTTAGCTGTAGATTATACATTTTCATGAAGATGAGTTTAAAAAAAAATCCTGTCAGATTAATGTATACTGTTGAGGTAAAAATGTTGATGAAGTGTGGTAAGGTTAGTGCTCTGTTAGCTAGCAGACTAGCATTAGCAGTGAAGGTTATTAACGCTGATGAATGTGACTTAATAATCCTGTCAGAAATGATGAGTGATCTAGTGTTAGCATGAGACAAACAATTATAAATATAAGTTAAATGTTTTTCAGAAATCCTGTCAGCACAATTTTGCTGGAAAGACTGTAAACATTGAAGATACAAAAAAAAAATTATAATCCTGTCAGAAACCTTAGGTTAACTTTGCTAGTTGGTCAACATTAGCACTGAACAGATTATAAATATTAATTCCTATAACTTTCTTTTCAGAAATCCTATCAGGTTAGCACAGCATAGCTAGCTGATTAGCATTATCAATACATATTATTAACACTGATAAATCTGACTGAAAAAGAATGTCAGAAATTCTATCACGTTAGCTGATCTTAGTTAGCGGTCTCATGTGAGCAGTGATGAACGGAAACATTTATATACTGTATTATGGTTTCAGAAACATTTCAGAAATCCTGTCTGCTAACATGCTAGTATGAGTGAATCTGACAGAATTTCTGAGTGCTGCATTTAAAATGCTCATCGTTTTACTGATAATGCTAACCAGATAGCAAAGACGAGCTAACGTGACAGAACTTCTGAGGGGATTTTAGGTCATATTCATAAATGTTTATCCATTTTCACGGCCAGTGCTAGCTAACAGACTATACTAAACTAACAAAATGATTTCTGGAAAAATCTTGTGTTTTTGTGATAAAAACTGTATCCTGTATTTCAGGATATTTAGCTAGCTGGCTAAAAATATTTGGAAAATATTTCTTATATGAAGCCACACCCACATTTGAATGTCTTATTTCTTCCACATCATTGTGTTTTTGTTTTTTCTTCTCAAAACTATTTTGTCTATTTTGCATGACAGTTTGAAAACACACTACACGGATAATGAGCTAAATCAGATAATAACAGGCTATTAGGGCATCTTTCAGCAGCAACTGGATTGGATTACAACTGATGCAGATGTCACATCTCCCGAAGGAAACTGAAACACACTTTAATCCTCTTACTGCAAGATTTTTCAGCATGTTGGAAAATTTCTCGCCAAATGTGCATGTTCATATCGCTTCCATCATCTTGGAAAATGCGCTGTCAGTTTGGAGAAGGAAAAAAAAACTTTGGAGTGGAAATGTGATCAGAGTTGTGGTTGTGTGTGTAATGTGTGGTTTCTGTCTCCTCAACGGTGCTAGCGATATAACATACAGCAAAAAGTAAAACCTGTAATCAACACGTGAGCTCGAGAGTCATCACTTCTCTTCTCACATTTAACCTCGATCGCCTGATTATGAGCCAAAACCTAAAAGCATGAAATGTTTCTGTTGTAGCGCTATTACACTGGGAGTCAGTGCGGATCAGAACGAACCACTTTTATTAAAAATACAAGTGGAAATGTCTTCAATGGGAAAATATGAAAACTTTTTTGTTTTTAACTAAAGCTCCAGAATCGTCTCAGAAATCCTGCCAGTTTAGCTCATTTTAGCTAGCTGATGTTAGATGACATTCTGTGATACATATGGCCCACTGACTGTATAAAAAATAGGCGGTGTCGAAAATGTGAAGCCACCACAAGTCTAGCACCCCTACTGGCTGGTTGCAGTATAATTATTAGCCCCGCCCATTCTCATGAGTTTCAATAACAAAAGTCTTTATGCTTTGATGTCACTTTTCTCATTGAAACTGGATTTCCATCTAGTATCTAATTCAAACAGTTAGTTTTCCTTATCTTGAAATCTGCACACATTTTATTTTTCCCCAGAAATTTGTTCTTAAAACAATATTCAACTATAAAGTCAGAAGATGTGGCTACGCTTGGGAATGAAATGATTGACAGATTTCCCTGAAGAGACCATTTGTAGCCATTCAGCTAACATCACCACAAAATTTACCATCATGTTGAACAATTATTCACTGATGGTGAAGTGACTATCAGTGATTATTAAACATACAGGACACTTTTTCCATGGAATAAAAACATGTGCTCTTTTCCCTTCTAGTGGGTTTATTGATGGCATGCAATATTGCTATCATATCGCTTATCCTCCATGTATTACGCCGCTCTCCCCAATGGAGAATGAGTGTGCAATATTGTTATAATATTGCACGCTGTCAAGACAACATGATGTCACACGTCAGAGCTCATGTGAAGATCCAATGACAAAACCATGCAATTTCTTTGTCTGCCGGGAAAGAGAGAAGATGAGGCTAATCCAGTGCTAGGTTTAAGTACTAAATAAATAAACTAAAAACTGAAACTGAAGACATGTTGAACACCTGAAAGGCTCCCAAAACTTCATTCTATATTCTTCATGCATATTTACAAGAGAAAAACATACCAACAGACATTGAAAAAATGGAAAAGAAACACATTGGAGATATAAAACTTCCATGCTCGGGAGTGACTGAGAGTTTGTACACAAACATGGCTGCGAGGTTTGCTTCATTAAAAGCAGAAGATTTTGAGAGAATTTTGGCTGCCAGTTCGCTCCGTTGTGTGTCGCTGTCGATGTTGATTTTAAAAGTAATTAAGTAAATTACACAGGTAAAATAATAATAATATTTGGCTTGACTGTGCTAGCATTGGCCTTCGCTAACACTACACTGGCTGGATGCTAACTGGACTGCCGCGCTAACAGCACCGAGTTGCAGGTAAGCTAGCATTGGCCTTTGATAATGCTGATATAAAGAGAGTGTGTGTATAATAATAATAATAATAATAATAATAATAATAATAATAATAATAAAATTGGCTGGCTTTTTTTCATGATTTATCACATATATTCCATTCAGCTACTCATTTTTGACTTGTTCAATATCATGCTAGCTGAATGGGATATATCTGATAGACTGTGAAAAAAAGCCAGCCAATATTATTTAAATAATAACTAAGACAAAGCTGAGGTCAAGGTTATTATTCACTGAGCCTGAGGCAGATAATTATTTTAGTACAAATACACGAGTGATTATTCCAAAAAATCATTTATTTCAAACTTCAAAATCTTCATGTAAATGTAACAACGGTGCAGCGCAGACTTGTGTCACTTATTTATGTCGAGTCACATAAAATACCTTATTTTGAAATCGATAAAATAAATCACAGTCCCACCATACATTTGAATAGTTTTAGACCAAATTTCGGAGCATCTTTAGTGCTTTAAGGACCAGCATTTTCTTTCATCATTTGTAATTCTTCCTCACTTACCATGACAAAGTGATTGGCTGCCATTTTGCCGAGTCGCTTGAGGTGATTATTGAGAAATAGTCCAAATTTCTCGACCAATCAGTACACGATTTCCTATAATCACCTGCATATTTATACAGAACCTACTTACGACTGAGCTTTTCTGGCCACATGCACTAATACAAACTGTTAGTCATTTCCATTAAAAACATTTGAAACATCGAGAGGTTTGATAGGAAAAAAGCGAGGTTAATCACGCTAGCACATATAGCCACCATGATAGCAATATTATTTCTTTATTAATGACATGTAGCCATCAAATTTTGCCATTTGTTCATCAGTGAACATACACATTATTAATAACATTAGGAAGGATTTTATAAGTTTGTGTCCCAAATAAAGAGTTTTTAACCCATTGTGTACTACAACTGCAGTCTAAACCAGCTGCTGTTCCTTAAAGTGCGGCTAATCTGACAGCGAAGGTCCAGTTCACATCGACATGATAAATGTCCTTATTAGACACATCAGTATTAATGAAATCTCTCCGGCTGAAGTTATTTAAGCTCTCTGGATAGATGTAAGGTCAATTACCACCATCAACACGTTTTGCAATATGCTTGAAGGGGGAGGGGCTACCAAAGAATTGGGGCGTGTGTCACTTTGCGTCTCGTCTCTACTGCGCAATCTACAGTTGCAAATTTGACAACATGGCCGAGGAATTTGGCTTCATTTCTACTGAATTAGAGTGAACAGAATTCTGTCTGGTTAGCTTATCTTAACTAGCGAACAATTCTTGGCACTGAAATTATGAACAGTTATGAATACAGCTTTATGGAGAATACAAAATTCTCTGAGAAATCCTGTCAGGTTAGCTCATGTTAGCTAGATTTAGCAGTCAGGACTGTAAACATTGAAGTCCTAAATGATGAAAGAAACAACAATTCTGATTGGTTAGTGCATTTTAACTAGCGAACAAGTGTTAGCAGTAATTAATATGAACATTTAGACATATTATTTAAAATTCCTTTCAGAAATCTTGTCAGGTTTACTCATATTAGCTATAAATTCTGAACAAATTAGTTTGGATGAATGTGACATCTTATTCCTGTCTCATTTGTGCATCTGAGCTAGCTGGCTAGACTTAGCCATGAAGATTATTCATATTTATGAATATAATTACAAAATTCTCTCATAAATCCTGTCAGGTTAGCTAATTTTTAGCTTACTGGTCTGCATTAGCAGTCATGGTTATAAACAATGATAATAAGGTAAAATTGTTTCAGACGTTCTTTCAAGTTAGCTTATCTCAGCTAGCTGGTGTTAGATCATGAAACCTGATGAAGATGACATTATTTCTGTCATATTATTGCATCATAGCTAACTAGCTAGTGTTCGCGATGAAGATTATGAGCATTTATAAATCCATCTCCAAAATCAAGTCAAAAACTGAGGTTTTGCAGTTAGCTCATATTAGCTAGCTGGTTAGTGGGGAAAAAATGTAGGTGAAATAGACTTCATTTTAATTGTTACTTTAAACTGGTCTTACACATTAAATGAAAATCTCAGTGGCACTCTATTTTATTTTCTGATTTCTTGGCAAACACCTGAAGGTTCATAAACTCTTCGAAATGTTCTCCATTATCATCTCTACAGCTCTCGGCCAATCAGAATGCATGGTGTTAAACTCTCGTTTGAGAAATGTACATGTTTGACTGTACATCACGGGTTTTCCCCCCGTATCGCTCTGATCAGGACGTTACAGTGTGCCGAGGAGCTTCAGTTACACTACAGCATATGGAAAGTGTTTTAAACATCAATTAATATGGATGATTGATGCTCTGCTGCTCTGGGCCGATAATTTCTCCAGTGAGGAATGAGAGCAGGATTGTGGTTGTTATTTAGGTTCTGGTTAATCTTAATAATGCGTGACAAAAGGGGGTCCGCAGCCCGAACGCTCCTAACATCACTTACAGCTCACTCTTATATTAAAGAGATTCTTTATTCAGATCGAACCTGTAAAAAGAGCCACAGAGAGACAAAAGCACTCTTTATTTTGGCCAAATGTGGAGGCAGGATCTCAATCTTCTGTCCTTGCTGTAGTTCTGCTCAGAACATCAGAACATCAAAATGGTGCACTAAAATATATAAAATATTACTTTATATTATACAGACACGAGTGTTTTAGTGGGAAATACGCCACTCGTATTTTTTATCTGAGCTCCATCCGAGACATGGAGAACCAAAACCGTGACATAAATCTCTATCTGTCACTCGTGAGGAAATCGATGAGTGAATTGTTTTTGATAAATTTGGGGACTTTTTGTTTGTGAATGTGTCGATATAATAAAAAGAAAATCACACGTTGGCTTGAAGAT
>JAOBAM010000027.1:1839863-1850238 GCA_025212355.1 Notarius kessleri
CAGAATCAGAACCATGTTTATTGGCCAAGTATGTTCACACACAAGGTCAAAATCAAGGTCACCAAAAAGGTCAAAATCATTTTTTCACGATATCTTCCTTCATATTCATCATCAGTGCTACCAGGCAAGGTTTGTTTTGTCTGGCAACACTTGTTTTCTTCTTGTTTTGCTTTCATTTATTTGTTAAAGTAATTTATCATTGTTTATATTCGAGTCTTCAGCCTAACAAAGGCCCCGCTCTTAGTTTCTACCTTTCCTGAGTGGACCCACATGTGGGCGGGGCTTAGGATCACTCAGTTGGTGTAAATCAGTCATAATGAAATGAAAGAAACTAAATCATTTAAAAAAGAATTAAACCGTTATAATCGTTGAATCACTGCGTCGGCCATCAAACAGTACAGAGTTACAGAAACGCAGAGAATGTATTGACTACATTCACAACGAGGACAGGTTATATTCCGACTATATTCAGGAATAAATTTGGCACACTCACTTATTTGGCATTGAAACAGACGAGCGTGTCGATGTGTAATACGTCTACTGAATTCACAGCAAAACATTAGGCTATAATACATTAACATACTCATTTTCCCCTTTTTTTGCATTCATATTATAAATGTAATCTTTTCTTATTTTTTAAAAAACATATAACATAACATAAGATAACATAACATAACTGCTACCCTGATTATTGATGAAAATACGAAAAAACATGAAATTAAGAGTAAGATTCAGATTAACATAAACATATCTGCGGCACCACTATCAAAACCGATTGCAAAAAAGTCAAGCATTACTAGATATCTCCATATAAACACCAAAATGTTAATATTATACGACGAATAAATTACGTAAGCAATAGATTTGGCATTTTTAAAAAGTATGAAACTAAGAGCTGAACTTGAAAATACACGGAGATTCAGATGTACAAGTTGTTATACACGCAACCGGTATGTAAGCAGATTTATTTAAAAGCATTTTTATGTGAAAATACATAGAAAATTTTTTATTGTATTTTTTTAAAATTTTTATTAATAAAAGAACGTAGTGTGCTTGAGCCAACATGGACGACAAACTAGGCATGTGCTGATATTCACATTTTTGTAATTCATATTGCAATATTTGTGTAACATTTTATCACGGGTTGTAACAATATCATGATTTTAAAATGTATAAAAACGATTACTAAATAATTATCTTATTCAAACTCAAGTGCTGCCTAGAAAGGCTGCCTATCTAGGGAATGTGACAGAATTGTGATAACACAATGATACTGTGCATCATACAAATGATTATCGGCACATGCCTAGACAAAATGCGCTGATGTTCTTAAGATGCTAATTTCACACTCGTCAGTAGACCCATCTGTGACCAGGGGACGTGACCTCATCACCTCTCGAGGTGTGTTTTTAGGGGCAAAGGTGTCACTGTGATAGGTGTATGTGTGCGTCACAAATGTCTTTTCGCTGTTAAAACATTGCCTCTGTCTCTCATCTGGGATATAAACACAGAGAGAGAGAGAGAGAGAGAGAGAGAGAGAGAGAGAAAGGAAGGGATAAACCATTGTAAGGCACTCGGCGGGGGGGATTTCCCTCACGAAAGGTCAGTTAAGCTGACATTCATGCCAACATCGGGCCCTACGTAGGGCACAGGGTGGACACCTTTAGGGAACTCGGGACTCATGACACGGCCGTTCTCCCCTGTGCTCCCGGTGACAGACAACCTCGCCTTGTTCCTAATTGCATCCGAAAAGGTCACCTGGAAAACACACACACACATATATAGTGATGAGATTTAAGAAAGTCTATACATATACTGTCTGTACCTTATCATGGAGACTAGGGGTGGAACGATTATGAGATAATTGTCCCTCAAAACATAAATTTTTGATAATATATTGTCATTTCCATGGTTACGGAATATTTCTATTTTGTTAAAAAATTTTTCCTCTCATGCCAAAATATAGCTAATTGATTAATTGATTTAGTAAAATAATGCACAAAATACATAAATATAGTGTACATTAAGATACACGAATAACACAAGAAAGTGTATAACACTTATTTCCATTGTGGTCCTGCATTCTTCAGTCACAACCTCTAGATCTTCACATCCTTATTTTTTTTTTTTGTTAGCTATATTAGCATCACAACACTAACATAGTTAACAAGTCATACAATTCTATCTCTCCCAAAATCTTTTGTCTGACTCCTTGATCTAGTTTGGGACACAGCGAGATTTCCCGTCATCTCAAAATACTAACAAAAGCATCACCATATACAGTAGCTGAGTGCTGTCAGGATATTTGTTGGTGCCGCCGCCATCTTGGAAAACTGCAAACACTTATTGATATCTTTTTTTTTCCTTGCAGTTTGGTCTCACTCGACCCTTTAAAATAAACAAATAATTCCACTTTGGATTTATTTATTACTTCACTCATGTAACCTATGCGCTAATCTGGCAAACTAGCTAAAATAGCTAATCAATAAATCACGGTTGTCATGGTAACATGATATTCTACTTAAATTGTTTGACTGGCATGAGATAAATCAGTGAGAATCTCAGTGTGTAAATTGAGCTTGTGGTCCTGAAATCCCACATGTGAGAGCGATGTGAGCTAGCATACTAGCTCAATAATGCTTCAAATTTATGGTTTTTTTTTTGGTGTTTTTAATCATTCTGTTTCTCGTTTTTAGTCCGTTGGCTGTTTTTATTTATTTTCAAGGCCTTAAAGATATTTGAAGTGTTTATTCCTTACTTAATTGGTCTTATTGTCCATTTTACACTTTAAATATCAGATGATGTGAAAGAAAATGTACAGGGTGACTGACTGCATGGTGCACATACTGTATATAATGGATTAAATATAACTATTTAGGATTGTATTATCATGGTATACCATTATACAGATAAATCGTTACACCCCTAGTGGAGATGTTGATGTAAACCAGATACAATACGAAGTAGAAGAACATTAAAAATAGAGATGCAAACAAATAAAACATCACTGATATTACTGTAAATACACACTGATCAGTTAATCACATTAATCACATTAAATCACACTCACAGGCATTATGATAACCCTGTGTCACACTAGCGAGTGACAAGTCCCTTGTGTCGCTTGTAGTGTGTCTCTTGTGGGCGTGGTCTGTTCACCTTTTTTTTTAGAAATGGTATTTGCTATTCTACGTATCGCTTCTAAAGGTAACTCATTAAAAACAACTCAATTAACGCATAATCAGTGTGAAAGTCGATGGTTTGACTTACGTTATGATTTTGCATTAGCGCCATTAAATTAGCAAAGCAAATGAACTGTACTTGCTATGTATGCACACCAGAGACCTTCCAGGCTTTATTTTTCTTCATAACATTGCTGTAGACATTTAATGAAAGGTTGTGTATGAAGGATGAAATGAAACCACGCCCTTTCCTTTTTTTGCCCTTATTTGTTTTTATGGGAAATAATAACTGGCAGGAATAAAACTTCCAATTCCAGTTCATCACACAGGAGCTCAGTGGGTTGAGGTCAGGGCTCTGTACAGGACACTCGAGTTTTTCGCTCCAACCGTAACACACTATGGGCCCTATTTTAACAATCTAATCATGGCACAAGTGTATTTAGGGCATGTCCAAATCCATTTTTGCTAGTTTAATGATGGAAATAATGGTTGCAACGCCAGGCGCCTGGTTCAGAAAGGTTGTACTTAGCCTCTTATTGTGAATCATGGGTATGTTTGGGGTCAATAAACCAGTAATTTTAAAAGTCAGGTGCGCTTGTACTTCAGCAGATTGCTATCAGACTGATACATTTGCCAGGTAATCAGAAAGAATGCTTATCTGCAGAAGAAATGGATCTGCTCATGTGAAGTGATATTAAAAAAAAAAAAAATCTGCTGCTGTAGACATGCAGTTGGGTTAACATGGGGCAGCCTTGGCCTGAAGGTTGGGCTGAAGTGCCCTTGAGCAAGGCACCTGAACCCCAACTGCTCATAGGTTTCTGTTGGTTGATTGTTCAGTTGCTTTTTGCTGCCTCAAGATCACAATGTGCCAACAATGCACCTGACCACGCCTTGTTTTGGGGAAACCATGGCCTAATGGTTAGAGAAGCAGAGAAGTTTGCTGGTTTGATTCCCTGGACCAGCAGGAATGGCTGAAGTGCCCTTTAGCAAGGCACCTAGCCCACAGGCTGCTCTGGGTCTGTTGTACGTTGGCCTGGATAAGAGCGTCTGCTAAATGCCATTAATGTAATGTAATGTAATGTTTTAAGACCAACACACCCATGGGCACTCAGATTTGTGCAAGTGGATTTGTACTTTAAACTACGTGGTCCCTGGATGCGAAATTGATAAGTGCATCAACCTCAAACTAGCAAAGACACTTGCATCGTACTTGGCACTGCTTTATGCTGGGTGTAAGAGAGGGCGCTATGTCTTCGTGGAGCTCACTTTGTGTACCGGAGCATCATCCTGCTGGAACAAGTCTGGGCCTCTGAGTTCCACTAAAAGGAAATTGTAATGTTACAGCAAACAGAGACATTCTATATAACTGTGTGCTTCCGACTTTGTGGCAACAATTTGGAGAAGAACCACATATGGATGTGATGATCAGGGGTGCACATACTTCTGGTCTTATAGCGTAATTGGAAAAAAATGCATACATAGAATACAAACATCGCTAGTCGCTTTGCTGCTTGCTAGTGTGAAAACAGGGTAATAACGACGACGATGATGGCGATGAGGAACAACTGAACAGTTGTGAAACCAAACAAAAGATGGAGGAAGGAAAGTGTTTAATGTTTCACTCATTACGGGTGACGTAATGAGGATCAGGAAGGAAAATAAGACATTACTGCATTACATACGATCCACCTTCGTCCAAAATATCCTCATTCACTAGCACACGGAAGGGAAATGGGGTAGATGGAAAGCGTGCATTGGGGGGAGGGGGAGAAAAATAGCACAGATTTGACGGCCGCGTATCCTACCCCCTTAAATTTTTACACTTTCGATCCCATATACGTTGTACCCTTCCTTATAAGTGGCAAAATTCTGAGAATTCTGCGAGGAAGTGGGATTAATATTCTGTGCACTCTTTGCCACCTTCATGCGCTTGGCCTCAGCGCGTGACTTGTAACAGAACTCGACCAGAGCCACCAGCATGGCCAGGCCCAAACCGCCCACCAGGATGTAGAACACACCGGCCACGTTGCTCAGGCTGAGCGCACTCGTCTTTTCCTGAAAGAATGTACACAAGATGGATGTAAGGATCCAGAAAGGGTGGTACAAACACTCACAATACACA
The DNA here is from genome assembly GCA_025212355.1 of Notarius kessleri. NCBI lineage: Eukaryota > Metazoa > Chordata > Actinopteri > Siluriformes > Ariidae > Notarius > Notarius kessleri. Next base: position 1,845,168 of record JAOBAM010000027.1, read on the forward strand.
CCATCCAATAAATACATCAATGCAAAGAACAATTCAGAGAAAAATAAATGCAGAGCTTGGAGGAGGATCGAAAATCTGGTGTTGGTGAGAGACAGGATGTTTCAGATGAACATCTCGTAAGGATGTAGGTTTAATGTAGATATCTTACTCACAAATTTTAGCTCACTAATGATATTAATGGTATCATGACAATATTAATATAAATAATTACAGGGTTATTTGTTGGTGTATCACATCAGCCCTGATTCTGACCCTATTTGTCTTCCACAATCCTCATTTATCCCCCATTTGTCCCTTTAGTTTCACAATTTTCCTTAAATGGTCAGTTTCCTGTTCTAGTTTCCTGTTTCCATGGTAATTAAAGGAAATTGATCTTATTTGTTACATGTTGCTTGCTAGCCCTGAATAAATTTGCTGTGTATCTTGTTGTATTTGGTGAGCGACTTTAGAAGAAAATGTTTCCTCAGTAGTTCTTGGGATGGTTAGGAGTTCATAACTATCTAAAGATGTTCCACTTATAACCCTTTCTGAAAAGGAAACCCTCTGTTGTAAGGTTCTATGTCTGTAAAACATTGAATAGCTCTTTCCACCAAGGCATTTTGAGGGCCAGTTCGGAGCTGGTGCCTAATCTCAAATCAGTTCTTTCTGTTTTGCCAAAGAACTGGTACTTGGCCAGGAAAACCAGTTCCAGATCAGCATCAACTCTTTACTGGTCTTGAACCAAGAACCGCTTATGTCAGGAGCTAGGTGCAGGATTATTGTGACCAACAGTTCTTGGTTCTAGACCAGTAAAGAGTCGATGCTGATCTGGAACCGGTCTTCCTGGCTGAGAGCAGCACCGAATCTTTACTGGTCTGAATAAGATCAGTTATGTCAGGAGCTGGGTGCAGGATTATTGTCACCAACAAGCCCAACTAAAACTTAATGTCCACTATTTTTAAAAACGCAGGGCTAATGTAATGTCTAGTTTTCCTAATCCAGTAGTCCGCCATTGTTGTTGTTGTGCTTGAAGTTAGTGTTGCTGGGAAAGCAGAAACGTAAACACGGACAGAGTGACGTGACTCTATGGTGGGTCTCTCGCCTGTGGAAAAGCAAACTGGCTCTCAGAAGGTTTGCAAGTTAAACCAATACCAAACAGGCACTGGTACCAGCCCAGAACTAGCACCAAGTTCGCATTGGTGGAAAGCGGGTATAAGAGATATGAAACTCTTTATAGCTGCTACAACATAAGTGAGAGCAGGAAGTAACTTGTTTCTTAGATGAGCCACAATATTAGCTGTAACTGTAAACAGATAAGAATTATCATTTTATCCAGTGACATTTCACAAATAAAAAAAATCCGAATGATTGGCAACCTGTGAGGGTATTCACGGATATCATTTTAGTGAGACTAATAATACTACAGCAAAGAAATAAATTATTAGAAATAATCATTATTTCTTGAAATAAACAATAAAGCTTCATTACAATGCTGTCAGATGTGTCACCATAGCAACTATCATAGTTGTATAATAAGGAAGAAGGATATGTAGCAAACCGTTATTGTTGTTAATGTTGATATTTTGTCATGAACAGCTGATGAAGGACGTCTCTCTGAAACGTTCTGTTTCCCAGAAATGTCTCCAACTTCTACATTTATTACACACACTATCAACGTGTCAGCGTGTGGATGTGTCGATGTTTACTATGTATGCGTAAAAATGTCATCTAAAGTTCTATGTGGATACAAATGCACAGCTCGGGATGATTTCTGAAACAATGAACGACATAATCTGGAGTGATGAGGTAGATGAAGCTCAGTAACCCGCAATGAGATACGATTTACTGAAGCCTTTGATGTCTGCGCGCCAAATCGCGTGAGTTTAAAAGCTAATTGCTAATCAGGCTGATGTGGTAGTGGTTTGTTTTGGGTTTAACATGCAAAAGGCTCGAGTAAATTAGCGTCTAGCATGAATGTACAGGAATGTAACAGAGGCCAATGCAATACACGGAGCTATGGCATGATCGTCATGAATCCATTATTCATTATACAGTAGCTACAGGACCATATAAAGGGATGCACAAGACAGGAAATGGGTTGAAGTCACACGATTAGATGTTTATGGCACACGTGACAATAGGATACACGGGGGGTGGGGTTAGTCAGAGGTCATGTTTTATGCATCTTAAGTGTAAATGCATGAAACAGTAAAGCAAAACAAAAGGCATTTTTATATTATTACATATAACAAAAGTAATGGCACCCTATAAATGGTAGAGGAGTCCGTGTGCGTGTCTACAGTAGCTGGTGTGTTACGCTAGTGGAGTGCATGCTGCATTTAGGAGGCACGCTTTCACTATTTAGTCACCATTTTGCCATTTTCAGCTCTCTGTGACCTTTGCATTTAATGGAGTTTTGTAGGCGTGGCTAAATATATATAAATGTGATGTGAAATCAGTAAAACTTTGGGAATTTAGAGTTCATTGTGGCCTGTGAAAATATAAACGAATTTACGAAAAGATGAATAAATGAGGCTCACTGTTGCTAAGCAACTAGGAAATATGGTCACCAAGCGTAAGCTAGCTAATGACAGTGGCAAACAAAGCAGCTTCAAAGGTTAAAGATTTGGACAATCCTTGTTGGCCAATGCACTGGATATAACGTTGTTTTTGCAATGGTTACCATGCAAGAGATGCAACTGAAGCATTGTGGTGGTAGCATTTAATTCTATGCTCTATGAAATGATGTGTCCATTCTTAAAGCTGCAGGCATCTTTTCTGGCCTTTAAACCGTCTAATTTTGCGATAGATTTGATTCCAGATACCATTCGATTAATCTTGAATATTACAGACCGAAACAGTTGGAAGTGTTTTAGTTTTGTACTAAAATATAAAAAAACATTACGACAGAACGGGACTGGAACCGGGGCAAGTTAAAATGTATTAGATCTAGACACAAACATTACAATACAATAACTTGTGTTACTTTCAGATTTGCACACAAACACACAAAGCACAAACACACAAAGACAGTGAAACGATCTTGGACACCCTTATAGATGGTCCTAGAAATGGCCTCGGATTTAAAAAGCGATGAAATATGTTGTACTGTATGCTGTGTTATAATTTTTACATAAAGTCCACTTTCCTGAACGTTAGAGTTTTCACAGGGACGGAGATTTCAGCATGCATTACTGATCCGTCCTCGGCTGAAGCATTAGTAGTTCGGCAGTTAGGTGTTAGTCAGAAAAAAAATTAAAATAAATAAATAAAAGGAATCTCCCCCCCAGGCATCTCATGCTTGTCTGTGCATTTCTTTTTGTCTTTTAGTCATTATTGTTATTTTATTTATTTTTTTATGATGGGTCATTCCCATTAAAATCAAATCAAATCAAATCAAATCAAAAAGATCACATAAGAACCTGCAAAATTCCGACTAACCTTACTTCCCGAGTCCTTGGCTCCACATTCACCTTTATCGTACCACCATTTGTTTTTCAGCTTGTCTAAGACGCCTTGCTCACTGAGTTTCAATACTGCAAGGTTTACTGGTGTTCTTCACGAGGGGAATAACATAAATAACATTATCAATGTTATTTTATGTTATTATTACATTACACTCGTTCAACTTTCTTTTTTAATCTCTAGATTATCACCTCTTTCTCTACTGTTTCTGTAATTGGCGATCAGGACGTTGATGCGCCATTTGGCGTAAGCAAATGCGAGTTTTGCAGAGCCAGATGTGCATTAACGTATCGCCGGAGTAAGCAGCAAGGGCGGCAGCGACCCCGCCAATCATGCCGTGTGGTAAATAGACTGAGTTAAGACTGTCAAGTGTTAATGCATGATAATTATTCAGTCAAATTAAACTGAGTAGCATTTTATCTTTTTTTTTGTATGTTTTTAGTTTTAGCTCCTGCGCTGATTTGCTGCTTACTTGGGTGTTGCATTGCGTTTACCCATAAGGCTTTGCTCTCTGGGGCTGACCTTGGAATCACCTCCCCCGCTGCCGCACTCGCCTTTGTCGTACCACCATTTGTTTTTCAATTTGTCCAACAGGCCTTGCTCATTCAGTTTTAGAACTGCGAGGTTAACCGCATTTCTTGAAAATGATAAAACATAACTTGTAAGACAGAGTGAGCCAACGTTTCTTTAACCAATGGTCCTCTTTTTCTTTTTCTTAAGAAAATTCCCCCAAAATTATTTCCCTATAAATGGTAAATTGAATGATTTTTTTGTTCTTTGTTTCCTCTTTCCTTCCAAATACATTAAAATATTATGATCATTATTTTCTACAATTAATCCCATTAGTGCATTAAGCACTATTTCCAGGAAAAGAGGAACTCTCATTTTAGCCAATCAGGGGGAAATAAAATGACGGCCATCTCAATCAAATTTGGGATTAGTCATTAGTCAGCATTATAACAAAGAGCATCAACACATTTCAGGATTTAAACCGACGCAGTGCCACCCTTCATGTGATTAGGGCTAAATTTAGACTCGTCAGCCCAATTCCACTCCAAACCTCTTGAGTTTTTTTAGTTTTTTAAAATAAAAATGTGTACTGCGAAGGTTTTAGGCAAAAACATACATCATTAAAATATCACAAAATATCTTCAGGAAGCAAGCACATAAAGATAAACAGTAAAATCAGTGAGCAGAGAGAAAGAAAAGAGAAGAGAACATTAACATTAACATTAAAATATCAGAACATTAACATTTATAAGAGACAGACAGTGCAGGGAGATGGAAAAGTCACCCGAAACTACTACTTCTTCTTCTTTAACCATAATAAACTGATTCAAATGACAAAGGCAAAATAAATCAATGAATATGTAAAAAAAAATAAACAAGTAAATAAAATCGAAGCGTAGAAGCAGCTACAAATTTGTCCTCATCGAGAATTATGGAACCGATGAATATTTATTTGGCCTGAATTTGCATATTCAAATCTGATTGGCTCTGACATCACATTTTATGATGCGATAACACTTTCCTGTCATATGTTCCAAAGGAATCAAAATTTCCAATTGAGTTTCTAAGTCTTTTCTGAAAAGAATGTGGAAATATCTTGATAGGTTTATAATTATAT
>JAOBAM010000027.1:2099543-2110436 GCA_025212355.1 Notarius kessleri
GCTGGGATAGGATCCAGCTTGCCTGCGACCCTGTAGAACAGGATAAAGCGGCTACAGATAATGAGATGAGATGAGACTTTTGGATTGCACAGAAATGTAAAAGCTGTAACTGATGAATTATGAAATTTGTGCTCAATATCGAATCGGATCGCAGCCCAGAACCAAATAAATAAAAATTTACAATGAGATAAATTCAAAATATCCATCACTTTGTTATTGATTATATAAATATATAAATACATATAATGTGTGGTGTTTATGAGACAACACCCACCTGCAAATTTAAGGCTAAAAGATTTGATCACTGTTGATTCAATAAATAAATAAACAAACAAGCAAATCTGTACATAATTCCAGCTGGAATTTTCTCAGGAAAAAAAAAAGCGAGAGAAAAACTCCAGAGTAGCAGAGCACCATGTAAAACTAATCCCACCTGAACAGGGCTTCATGGAAAAGAACAACACTGTTTTCTGACATTTTGTTGAAAATGCAACAAATTTCCAGCTTATTAGTGATTACATCACAGTTCACTGCTGGTAGTGGTTTATTAGGGATGTAGTAATACATCATGTGACGATAAATCGCAATACAAATTTATGATGATTTGAATGGATGAGATAAAAAAAATGAAGTGTGGTTATTATCAGGCTGCATAATATCTTCGTTTTTCCTCACTGTAATTGCATTGTTTAGACAGCAGAGGGTGCAATAACATACAATAGTTGGAATGCACATGACTTCACCATAGGCGGAAGTAACACAGCTCTAATGCTGCAGAAAAACACACACAAAACATCTCAAATGTGAAAGAGCTGATGTGTGATTGTGTACAAATAAATGTAACAAGAAATCAGAGTCCTCTCTCTCTCTCTCTCTCTCTCTCTCTCTCCAGATTGCTGAATGATAAAGAAAAGAGACGCGAATAGAAGTACAAATTTTATAAAAGTTTACAAAGAAAAGGAATATTTGTTAGTAACTTTTTCATTTTTAATAAAAGGAATATTTTAGTTCATAGATTATTATATTTTACCCCAACCTTTACAAATGTGGGCTGAAACATTATCGTTTCTTATTAAGAAAATGAAACAAATTGAGCAAAAATTAAATTGTTGTGGGCTTTTTTAATTAACAAAAGGAATATTTAGGAATATTTAAGGTTATAAGAATCAGAAAATAAATGTCATATTTTTGGGGAATGAAAGTTTATTCTTTTTTTTTTTTCAAAAATATCATGGGAAAATTGAATCATGAGCCCGATATCGTGAGTTGAATCGAATCGTGAGTTGAGTGAATCGTTACATGACTATGGTTTATTAATTAATTTATTAATGAAGACTTTACATTAGATTTGTGAATACAAACAATCTGTGTGTGTGTGTGTGTGTGTGTGTGTGTGTGTGTGTGTGTGTGTGTGTGTGACTGCTGGCTTTAACATTTACAAGCATCACTAATGTCCATGACTCCATTTTTGACTCATCAGCACGTTTGGGTGTGTTTTCCGTCCTCGACTCGGTCATCGCTTTGCATCATAACATGCAACATTTTTCAAGCCACGTCCATGAAAGCGGTGTTTTGTGCCGAAGCAGAGACGTGTTTTTGTTTAGCTGAGATTCTCAGTCATGGATGAAGGCCAGTGTACTGCCCAGGTCCACCCTCTCTCTCTCTCTCTCTCTCTCTCTCTCTCTGGGGAGTGTGTATAGGGTGGGACGTGCTTGACTTCACTAAAATGGCCTGAGTCCAAGCCAAATGTCCCGGAGTCTGGAGGGCAGGGCGCCGCTTCGGGATGCCACGGATCTAAATCACCGGTTCGCTGCATGCTAAGAGGTCATAAAGTCTCATAAAGCCTCTTTGAATCGGTTTGAGCGTGAGCTGATGTGTGCTTCCAAGTATCCGTCAGTCTCGCCCTCTCTGAGCTGAAGAGCATCTGCGCCTTTTCATGTTTGTGTCTCGGTCCCAACTGAAATAATCACTTTTTATCAGCACGAGGATTTTTTTCCCTCCACGTTCCCTTTGATTGCACGTCAGAAAACTCATCAAGGTTGGAAACTATAACTACAGATTAGATTTCCAGAATAGAGTTGGAGTGTAAGTTCAGCGTGACATCACAAGTGTGAGATGATCCCTCGCCCTGGAACCTGAAAAGCGTCTTTGAAGTCCGATTCGGATTTATGGGATCAAACAAATCTGTATAAAAACCTGAACTCAATTATAAAAAACATGATCCAATATCAATTTAATTTTCACTTCAGGCATCTCATGGATTTGTCCTGCAATAACCTTTATTTAACTTTTCTGTTTGGTGCTTCAATAAGACGAGATGATATCTGTAATGTAACAGAGCTGAAGGTGGACATCAGCACCAGTGTCATCAGCCTGCCTCGTTGGAAAGCACGCCAGGGGAAAAACGAACGCCAGAGGAAGTGTACATCTTTGTTTCATCACTTGTTGGTTGAAGTATTCCTTATACTTTTGGCTCCCGAGTAGTTCATTAATCTCCAGTTTTCGCCACATCAACAGATCACAGGTCTGAATCCTGTCAATGCTACAGCTGCGTGAGGCTGAGACTCCCACAGCACATAATTTCTACTCTCTGAAAGAGGAAGACAGGCGTGTATCTGAGGCAGGCCAAGTCGTCCTTCTCAGCTGTTCCCTAATGCTGCGCTGCGTAATACGGTTTTATAAAAATGTCTGAGAATCACTTATCTTACAGAAAAGTGGATCGTGTATCATAAAGAGATGAGAATTCACACTCACTATGGAACTGCTTACACCAAATCCACACAATACTAGGGGACTAATGCTGCGTTGTAAGAGATCATTCATAATTCGTTACATGTGATGTCTGAAGTGGGGAAAAAATAGACACCTCTATTTCAGCATGTCTTTTGTTTACTCTGTTGGAGCAGGTAAAGCTCATAAAACTCTACTTTAACGGCAGGTTTACACCCCCAGGCCTGATCGGCTCCTGGTTCGGTTCTACTGTCCTGACCTTCAAACATTCACACAACATTTTGGACTGAAATCGCAGCACAGAAACAGTAGTTTAGCAAGTAGCTTAGCAACAAGATAACCAGTGAATATTAGGGATAACTCTAATGTTGATGATTAGCTTTTCATTACAGTGATTAGTACAGTCAGTGTTATAGATGGAATCAGTACTGTGTGACTGATCTAAAGTCAGAACTGTATCAACTCATTTAAAAGCACAGAAGAGGAACTTTCCATCGTTCACAGAGTGAGCGGAGCAGCCATGTTGGTTTAACGTCACTCCATAAATGAGGAAGAAACTGGGAGCTCAAAAGACGACCCCAAGCTGACGAGTTGAAGTATGGAGTTGAGGAGGGTTTTCAGTGGGTTTTACCACGGAGTTGTAGGTCGGGAACTACAGGTAGCACATTTGTCTTGAATGCAGCATCTGGCTAGAAACAGGAAACACTCGAATATGGAAGTATACAGTTAGGAATTGGACTCTAGAGAACTAGGAAAAGAAAAGTAGGAACCAAATTAACTAGTGCACTGGGGACTAGGGAACTAAAAAAAACCAAGGATATAATGGCTAGAAATGGAGGACTAGAGAACTAAGAAACTAGGGAACTAAAAATTAGGAGGCAATAACTAGGGAAAGAGGACTAGGGAACTAAGAAACTAGGGAACTAAGAAACAAGGAGAGAATAGCTAGGGAAAGAGGACTAAGGAACTAAGAACCTAGGGAACTAATAATTAGGAGACAATAACTAGGGAAAGAGGACTAAGGAAATAAGAAACAAAGAGACAATAGGCAGGGAAAGAGGACGAGGGAACTAAGAAGCTAGGGAAAGAGGACGAGGGAACTAAGAAACTAGGGAACTAAGAAACAAAGAGACAATAACTAGGGAAAGAGGACGAGGGAACTAAGAAACTAGAAGACAATAATTAGGGAAAGAGGATGAGGGAACTAAGAAACTAGGGAACTAAGAAACTAGAAGACAATAATTAGGGAAAGAGGATGAGGGAACTAAGAAATAAAGAGACAATAACTAGGGAAAGAGGACAAGGGAACTAAGAAACTAGGAGACAATAACTAGGGAAAGAGGATGAGGGAACTAAGAAACAAGGAGACAATAGGCAGGGAAAGAGGACTAGGGAACTAAGAAACTAGGGAATGAAAAATTAGGAGACAATAACTAGGGAAAGAGGACTAAGGAAATAAGAAACAAAGAGACAATAGGCAGGGAAAGAGCACTAGGGAAATGAGAAACTAGGGAACTAAGAAACAAGGAGAGAATAGCTAGGGAAAGAGGATGAGGGAACTAAGAAACAAGGAGACAATAACTAGGGAAAGAGGATGAGGGAACTAAGAAACTAGGGAACTAAGAAACTAGGGAACTAAGAAACAAGGAGACAATAACTAGGGAAAGAGGACGAGGGAACTAAGAAACTAGGGAACTAAGAAACAAAGAGACAATAACTAGGGAAAGAGGATGAGGGAACTAAGAAACAAGGAGACAATAACTAGGGAAAGAGGATGAGGGAACTAAGAAACAAGGAGACAATAACTAGGGAAAGAGGACTAGGGAACTAAGAAACTAGGGAACTAAGAAACAAGGAGACAATAACTAGGGAAAGAGGATGAGGGAACTAAGAAACTAGGGAACTAAGAAACAAGGAGACAAAAGAAACAATAAAACAATCGCTACAAACTGAGAACTAATAATGTAGGAAAATAAGACTCGAAGCTGGGGCCGAGGGAATTTAGAAATAAATGCATTATCTAAACTCAGGGAGTGGAAATAAATGCACTAAAAACCCTGGAGCTCTCCACCAGTGACCGAGAAATTAGTGAAGATAAAAATGTGAGAGTAGAAACTGACGCTAGAGAGCCGTGCTAATGTTTATCATCAACAAAGCAAATGCAGCTCGTTTTAGATAAAAACTAAACACACAATTTCATAAAGTGAACAAAATTCTAAAATCTGAAATTAACCCTCATGATGTAAATACAAGCTCGTCATTAAGACTGCTACCTTCAGTTTAGCCATGCTCTGTTCGCCAGACGTAACGCATCATTTTTATGTCGCTGATGTTTAAGTAAATCATCAGTGTAGTGCGAGAGCAGATCCAATGAGTTCAGAGCAGTGAAGAAGTGGAGACTGTACCAACGGTTTATAAATAACCCTGCAAAGCAGCTGTTTGCTTTTTTAACAAATCCAGTGTGATCTGACATCAGGGAAAAGACGTGTAGTGTTCATACAATCGATGTAAGTGACTCAGCCATCTGCTTTGACCTTTCCGAATCCTCGGAGTCCCTGAAGTGCTGAAAAAGGCAATATGTCAGGTCAGCTTCAGCACGAAGGCGAGGCTAAATGGCACATATTCATTCCGAGAGAGTGAAAACGGCCTAATTTCAGGAGGATTTATTGAGACCGCCGTGAGCAATGCCAACAGAACTGGGCGAATTTCAGACAGAAATGGATGAACAGAGCAGTGATCGCAGGTCATTATGTCTGAAATGAGATCATTTCCTCTGATAGACTCGCTAATATCACTGGAGGAAGTGAATATGGACATTAATAAGACACTTTTTCCTAATCTGTGTCTTTTTTTTCCATCACAGAATCATTTTGGTTGTTGGTTAGAAACTGAGGAAGTGCTGATGTCCCCAGATTAAAGCTGGCATAATTTCACTGTCAATCATGCAACTCAAATTAGTCACAGGAAATTCAGTGAAAAAGACGTCAACGAAGAACTTATTAGCGATAGTCATGCATAACTTGTGTTGTCATGCTGTTAAAATAATCTAGCTAGCTTAACATCAAAAGTGCATGTCATTAGCATGTGTTGTGCTAAAACAGAAATAGCTAGTAAACCAATAGCGCCAGAATAATATAAAGTTATAGTAAAATTATAACAGTCATAACATTATCGTAAGTATTGATTTTAAAAAATAACGCAGGTAATTAGAATTCACTTTATTTGTATTATAACACTGTCACAAGTGTTTATCAAAAATACACACAAATCTGTCATTATGTCATCATGACACTGCTATTAGTATTTATACAGGTGACACTATGTTGTCATGACTAGTGTAACTACACCGCAACGTAAGCACAAGCTATAACGAGCTCCTTGGGTAACGTCCAAATAGTTCGTTATACCAAGAAGTTCGTAATACTGAAATGGAGTCACTTGTCACACCAAACACTCATGTTATATGCAAACTTTTCAGCACATTAAAATTCCTTACCACAAATTTCTCCATCAGTCACTAATGCACTTCTCTGACTGAGATAAAGGATCACGAATGATCATGAGGCGATAATTAATTTCTTCGTCTGTTAAAGAAATGACAGAGGTTTCCGGTGTATCATTATCACTGGCTCACAATGTTTTCTAAATCTTCGCCATTCAGTTTATTCATGTGACACAAATCACAGATGATGTCATTTATGTTACGCTGTAGGGCTGGGCGGGGCTTGTCAGGGCAGGGGGTATAAAAACACTGCCGGTACGCTTTAACTAGGTGTTAAGTTTAGCAGTATCAGCAGTCATTTTGTCCTTTTATCGATCTTTTAATCGCTGTTCTCGATAATTGTTAGTGATCGACACCTAAGTGAGGCTTGTTACACCTTTGTTTTATGGCGTGAACACATTTTGTTAACTTGACTGTGGACTTGATTACTTATTGTTTGCCTCTGGGGGGAAGAAGAGCACATGGCTCAGAGTGTCATGTAAGCAGGTGAATGATGGATGTAATTGCAGGAAGAGTGTTTATTTCCAAACAGGCAGGACAAAAATGTAAGACAAAGGCATCGCTGTGAAACAGGCAAACAGAATGGTGGAGGCAAAGACGAAAAGTGGAGTCCAAATACACAAAAGAAACTCAAAACCAGAAAGATATAAGGCTTGGTAATGTGAGACACTTGGTACAGCACGTATACTTGACCAAGTCTATGTGCTTGGAGAGTCCGTAGAAGCATGCTGTGATTGCACTCTAATCCGGAACAGGTGCATGGTATTGTAATTAGTCCTAATGGTGCCAGAACATTCAGAAGTGCACAGCATGCATGGATGTACCACAGTGATGTTTACTGAAGACTCATAGTAAAAGAGTTCATTATACACTCTCAGAAAATACAATTAATTACTGTATTTTTAAGGGTACAACGGCTCATCACTGGATCAGTACCCTCTAAGGTACTTATTTGCATTCTTTATATACTGCTTGGGAACATATGTGTACCTTTTTGACCCTAAAAGGGTACACATAGTTACCGTGAGGTCCAATAATGAGTCCTAGAGGGTACATTAGTGTAGATTGGACCATGGGGGACAGAAATGGACTCCGACTGTAACCCTATTTCTGACACTTTAGTGGTGTTGCAGTATATTTATACCACTCTTATAAGCAGTTACAAGATGAAATGCAAGAAAACTATCAACACTTGACTCAGATTACATTAAATAAGAAAGCTGACACCTATTGGAATAAGGTTTCATAAATCATCAGGTTTATGGAGCCCTAAGAACACCACCCTTAACTAAAGTGTCACCAACTTTAAATTTTTTTTATTTGTTTTTTGGAGTAAGTTCGCCTTCATGTTGCTCGTATTCCTTGAAAAGTCCCTCACTCACCCTGAACATTCTGTCAGGCCCAAATAAATGAAACAAATGGCTCCTTTTGCTATCGCTCCAAAACAATCAGCGATCCTGATCCCGTGTCCCGACCTCAGGGGTTATTTCTGGACCGCATTGTTTTCTCGTTCGTACTTAGCCCAGGGAAACAGAGACGGCAGATCTCTAGTGAACTCCGCTGAGATTTGCACCATTTAGCTGTTTGTCAGAGCGAGACGACTTTGTCTGGCTGAGGCTGATTCAGACCGACGGAGAGACGGAGTGTCGCCGAGCTGATGAGACGAACTCTCAGAGGACAGGACTAACAGCACAGAGGTGAAGCAGAACCAACCCACACACAGACACGGCACTTTGCTTCGGTTTATCTGATACTCCGAGAATGGAGGACGGAGGACGCAGGATGCTGATGCTGTGTACAGGAAGTTAAAGCGTCTCTGCTGAGTGATGGAACATGATTGGCCTGCACTCAGAGGAGCACACGTGCTGTTATAGTTATGAGTTATAGCAGCTGGATTAGTGCAGTTATTATAACATAATCACTTTATCAAAGTGGTTTTATTATTAAAACATCAGAACGAAGGGTCTGAAAAGAGATACACAAGTGTGTCATTAAGGTGTCATGAAATTTTCATAAGTGTTCTTATTCATAAGTATTCATAAGAAACGCAATTTACTCAAGGGCCAAAGAACTTTGTCAGAAAGTTGTAATAAGTATTAATAAAGAAAGATTATGAGCAGCAACAACACTTTAATTTCCAAAGAATGTATCCATACCCCTGACATTACAATGTTATTAAATTGCCATAAGTATTCATAACAACTCTAATGAGCAGTTATAAGAAAAAAACACTTTACTTAAGGGTCTGAGAAAACGTACACTATGATGTCATGATGTTACTGATAATCATAAATCTTAATATAACCATCATTGTGATGTCATAAGTGTTCCAGTCTTATGAGCAGTAATAACAAAGGCATTTTATTTACAGGTGACACAAAATGTACATATCTCTGTCATTACAGTTCATTCATACATCTTCATAAAAGTCTTATGAGCAGTAATAAGGAACTCGCTTTAGTTCAGGTTCAGGGGGAAAATAACATTAGCAATATGGTGTTATGACATTGTCATAAGTATTGGAACGGACATTGCATGACATGACATGACATTACTTTATGATGTCATGATGTTGACGTTTATGTTTATTGCCGGCCCTTCGCTTGTGTTAATCTCTGTTCCAGAAATGGCTTTCAAGGCGTGTTACATTTTTGCATATTGAAGGTCTTAAAATTAAATAAATTTGTTTATAAGTATAATAACAAAATTGTTCAGTTTCTCTTTTTAATTATCAAAATAAAGAAATCAATAAATACACGACCTTCATATTAGTAAAAAAAAAGATGTCAGTATGCTTTATATCTGTGACATTTTGTTTGAGAAAGGTTACTGCACTGGGAAATCGCTGCAGATGAAGGCCACGCTGCTCTTTCTGGCTACGCATGAAAGACGAATGGAGAGAAGGAAAATAAGCCACACACTCATGTGTTGTTTTTGTTTTTCCTTTTTCTGCCCATAAAGTGAAATTGCTGGAGAAAAAAAAAAACCCAGCAAAACAAAACAGCAGCCACTGTAGAGGAAGAAAGTACAGGCCAAAGCTAAGAAAAAAGGAGACGTGAGAAGGATAAGTGAAGTTCTGTGACAAATCGTCGGCGTATCCTCAGGTAACCACTGTTTCCTCCCAGCGTGCTCTGGCTTCGGATCAAAAACAGGAGTGTGCTGGTGAATAAACAGGAACGCCATTTATTTGCTATTTCAAACCCAGAAAACCTTCCACTGCTTGTACTGCCCGCTCTGCTCGCAAAATTTAAGACAGACATCACAAACTGTTCAGAACAGAAAGACTTTCCCTCCTGCAGAAATTCCAAACAGGGACGCTTTGGAAAAATACCACAAAGGCAGAGGACTGATTATAGTGGAATAGTAAGACTGGTGTGGTTGGAGGTCAGGGCAGTATTTGGTGCTGTTGATCATGAGTCTGGAAAACACAGTCGTTTCAGACAGAATGGTTCTTCACCTGCTTTGGAGATCACGAAGTTTCACCACTTTTTCAGAGTTCATGGAGATTCTTCAGAACCCCAGAGAGTGCAAATCAGTGTCTCTGTCATTTGTTTGTTTGATTTTTCTTTCTCTTTGCTTGTACTGCCTTCAAAATTCAAGATAAAATGGAGCGGAACTTTCCTACAGCGCTTCCAAACAGGAACGAACTGATTTGGAAAAACCTCATAAAGTTTTTACCAGGTTGTTAATGGAGATGTTTCAGAAGCTGGAAAAGCTCAATATGGTGACCCACAGGTTTAATTTTAGGCCCACTATTATTTTCTGTTTCTTTTATCTCTTTGTTCATATTTCATACAAATTTGAAGACACATGTGGCAAAAATGTTTGGAGCAGAAACACTTTCCTTCTGCAAAGCACCACAAAGTCAAATTACTGACTATACAAACATAAATCCAGTATTTGATGCTACAGATCATAAGAATGGAAAACATTAGCTGTGTTTCCATTAACCTGCTTAACATACGCTTAATTGAATTTAGTTCAGCTTGTTATAGTGAAGTTAAAAAAAATACGAGTGATGGAACAGTGAATTTACACTTACATGAGGTGGATTTCAGGCAATTTGATAAAGCAATATTTCACCAAACTGAAATGGAAACTTTTTTTTCGCATTTAGGTCACATTCATGACATGAACAGCAAATGGAAACGTGACCTTTCTCTATTGTGAAAGGAGAAAGCCCAGCTTTAATTGCATAACATCATTTAATGGAAACATAAACCGTTCGCAATAGTTTGCACAAATTTTTAACACATCACTTCTATTGTGTTCAAAACTGCAGTGGAATCTCTGTTATTATAAGTGCACATTCGTGTCCAACAAGGTTCAGTTTTAGGCCCACTGTTCTTTTCTCATTTATTTAATTATATAATTATTGCTCTGTTTCGCAAAACCCAGACATGACAAAGACAGAAGTCAGTCACGACAGAATGTTCAGAGCAGAAACATTTTCCCAGCTGCAGAAATTCCAAATAGGAACATTTTGGAAAAACACCCGAAAGGCAAACTACTGGCGATATGGGATGAGTGAATTACTCAGTCGTCGATGACAGATGATCATCTCATCTCTTTATCTCTAGCCAGTTTATCCTGTTCTACAGGGTCGTAGGCAAGCTGGATCCTATCCCAGCTGACTACGGGCGAAAGGCGGGGTACACCCT
>JAOBAM010000027.1:2179235-2194193 GCA_025212355.1 Notarius kessleri
TCGCCGGCCACGGGGCTCGAACCCGGACCTTCTTGCTGTGAGGCAACAGCGCTAACCACTACACCACCGTGCCGCCCCTTCTATTTTCTACTGCAGTCATATAAGAATAAAAAATGTAATACGTACATTAAATCAGCAATATTAAGATGTTTCTCTGACTGTTGGTGACATACCAGGTGGTGAGCAGGACTACGTGAAGTGGTTGGCCCATTCTGATGAGGGAGAACAGGATTCAGAGATAGATGGATGTGTCTTAGGCTACAAGGAAACTTTTGAAAGGCTGAGGAAGATGTCAGTGTGCAGAAAGGGGCGTGACTACATGGTCAGTAAGCAACAGAGACCGTGTCCCTGCACCAGAGAAGATTACATGTGGTAATGACACTGCAGTATCCTGTGGCATACAGTATTTTTTGCATCAACAGATTATGTATCAGATCTGTAAGACTTTCATCAAGTGAACCAATCTCTGTCCATTTATGTCTTTATTTTAGCGATTATGGTTATTACCACCTTGAAAACAGCTCTGAATGTGTGAAACAGCCTGAGTTCACAAATAAAACACTGGAGCTCTGTTTCAATGGGGAGTTAGAGGAGCTCCAGACAACAGGGCATGTGCTATTCCATATCTTTATTTGATTTAATCTTGTATACATACAGGTCTACAGACACAGATTCACCATAATGACACTTTATATTTAAAGGTATCGGAAGATTCCCAGTGATAAATGTGAGGGTGGCTTTAGCCCTGTACGCCAAATGAATGCTGCCGAAATGCATTGTGGGAATACCAGCCAGCCCTCTGCTACAAACCATCAGCCGAATAAACTAGTGAGTAAAAGTGAATTCCTTCATTTCTACGTTTTAGATGTAGTGAGAATGGATTTAGTGTCTTTAGCAGGTAGCTGATCTGCTTGAGGTTACTTCAGTATTTGAACAATACAATTTTTAATAATGAAAAAGCTGTATCTTCCAGAAGGTGGTGTGGTTGCTGACTGTGATCAGTGTCAGTCTAGGGACTGTCGCTCTGGCTGTCGTTACTGCAGTTATCATAATGGTCAGGAGGATGAACTATAGGCAAAGGTATGGCTCTGGAATTCATTGGTGGGTTTGTTCTCCTCTACTGTTCCACATTCACCCATAGTTCCTGCCTCTACAGGTCAACTTCATACCAATTCTCAGCTCTTCAGCTCCATGATGAACTGTGTGTTGCCTCTGAGACCACTCCAAGAAGTAACCAAGCCATCTACCAAGAAGACTCAGATGATGTGAGCAGATAATTAAAACACACACTGTGCATTGCATTCAACTGAACCCTATAAGCAGTATTATAGTTTTTCAATAGAATGTTTCTCTGCAGATCAATACTGCAGTGCTGTGTTCTGCATTAACATCTAAACAATATTGTCATAAACTTTGGACTGGATTTCCAGTTAGATCTAGATCAAGGTTCACACCTTAATTTCAGGTTCTCTCTCCACTTCTTAATGCACACTACCCTGTACAGTTTCAAGTTCTCCTAATACCAAACACCCTTATTCCTACTCAAGGAGGTTTTGGAACTTGCTCATAAGTTGGCTAGTGTGTGTTTAGGGCAAAGAAAACTGGTATCTATTCACTCTATTGGGGTGCAGCCATTTTGTAACATTGTCTAAATTATTTTTGTCTAAATGGACAAATTATTCAAATCAAATTCAATTTTATCTTTATAGCACTTTTAATGATAGACATTATCACAAAGCTGCAGATGTACAGTTGCAGTCAGAAGTTTACATATATGGGCATGAATGTCGTGGCTTTTACCCAACTTTTATCAATACCACTGTCCAAGTGTTATTTAGCAAGTTTTCTAACATCTCCTACAGATGTAACTAGCATCTAAACCTCTGTTGAAATGAATGGACTTGGCTTATGATCAAAAGCTATCGAGTCAACAACTTTGCTAACAGCCAAAGATCAAGCAAGTGCAACAACACATAGCAAGGCAGATAATGTAATATTACTTACTCATTCAACAGAAAGAAGCCCAGCTTCTTGCAGCATCTGTCTTGCAGTCTTTTATCTCTCTTTGCTCTCACCAACAAGTAAAATCCAGTCCAAGATTTACTCTTGTCTGGTTTCTTGCTTGGTCACAATCTCTTTTTCTCTTCCTGGCTTCCTCCAACAGCATCTGCTTTGGTCTCTTCACCTCTCCCATGATGTCCATACTGAGAATACAGATTTAGTGTCTTCTTATAGACAGTGTTGCTGCCTGATTTTCAAAGCTGGTTGTGGTGCCATAAAGTGTTATGCAGTTCTCACCAGAGGTCTCCAGGATGCACCACCAGAGTAACACAGTGCTATAACTGGCGACCAAGTTGTGGATTTGGAAAGAAGACAAGCCATTCTCTCTGTTACAAGTCAATATATCATCAAAATTATTTTAAAGCTGATATTTTAAGGTAAAATTCTTATATAATGTTGCTTTAATGTTAATCAGCTTTATCCTACTCAACCAACTTTGATGTGTCATTGTCATTGTCTTGTTGAAACACACAATTGTGTCCAAGTTTCTGATGATTTAAGTCCTTCCACTTTGTGCAATTCACCAGTTCCACTGGCAGCAGACCAGCCCCAGAGCCTGATGCTACCACCACCATGCTTAATAGTGGGTACAGTACCTCTGTACCTTT
The DNA here is from genome assembly GCA_025212355.1 of Notarius kessleri. Lineage (NCBI taxonomy): Eukaryota > Metazoa > Chordata > Actinopteri > Siluriformes > Ariidae > Notarius > Notarius kessleri. The sequence continues at coordinate 2,181,905 of JAOBAM010000027.1, forward strand.
GGTCATTGTGGCCAAACAACTCAATCTTTGTCTCATCTGACCATAAAACTTTCCTCCAGAAGGCTTTTTCTTTGTCCATGTGGTCAGATGCAAACCTGAGTCAAGCTTGAAGGTGTTGATTTTGGAGCAGGGGCTTCTTTCTTGGATGGCAGCCTCTCAATCCATGGTGATGTAAAATTCACCTGACTGTAGACAGTGTTCCAGTAGTTTCCAGTTCATGACAGGCCTTGGTGGTTCCTGACTATCCAAACGAATTTCCTCTGACCAGGACAGTTCGGGTCATCTTCCAGCTAAGTGGCTCCCCCTCCTAATACCTTGTACTTACATACAGTTGTTTGAACTGATGATCTTGGACTTCACAGTTGTTTAGAAATGATGCCAGGAGACTCTATGATCCTATGATAACTCTATGATCCTCTTTCCCAGATCTGCACTGAGCTCCTTGGACTTTCCCATTGTATTGTGTTGGTCAGTCAAATGAGTGTCAAACAAATCCTTTTTATATTGTACACAGAGAATCTACCAGCTGTAGTCAGTCATCACAATCATTCTACCACAGAAAAAAAAATAGTTTAACCACTGAAAGTCCAATATTGCCACGGCATTCATGTCTGTGGATGTAAACTTTTGGCTGCAACTGTACCATGACAGGAGTCTACTACAGCTCCAACCAGAAAGAAATCAAGACTGCTTTAACAAAACACTAGCCACTATAACACCATGATGACAAAGGATTTATCAAACAGTGTATGATATAATAACTACTGAGTGACTGTTTTGTATTAATCGTGTCTGTTTACCATTTTCGATTTCTGTATTAGTATATATTTTTAATTAGAATTACTTTAAAAATCCAGTACATGTTCATTATAAATATGACGTTGTCATGTAGCAGGGACATCGACAATTGCATAAATGCTTTCATTAATAGTAACTGGCCATTTCAAAATCCAAAACATGAGACACAAATCCAAAAATACAGAACAAGCAGTGGGTCAGGCAATGTGCAGAGTATCCAAGAACAAGGCAAAAATCAAGAAACAATGAAATTATGTCGAGGTCAAAACCAGAAATAACAAAGTTCACATAGTTCTTTGAAAATATTCCAATTGCTGGACTAAAAATTGTACACATTAATTCCTAGGTTTTGATTATTTTGGAGACCCTGGTTATGGTCCAGGTTAGCCAGTGCATAAGTCCATGAAATGTTTGTAGGAGGATTGTGTACTTATTCAAGGCATTGTATATCAGAATCAAGTTTATTGCCAAGTACGTTCTCACATACAAGGAATTTGCTTTGGTGATTGGTGCTTGAACAGTTTAGACAGAAGATTTAGTAAAGACAAAGGTAGCTCTATACATAGAATAAAAAAAATAGAAGAATCTGAAATATACAAATTTGAAAAGTGGACAAATTTAAGGGCTATGTGCATGAGTTGTTGAAGTCCAAGCTGTACAGTATGTCCTGGAATGTGCAAAAATAGGTCACATGATGAAGATAGAGAAGAGACATAAGAATGTATGAGAGGAAGAGAATGTGTGTAATGGGCTAAGTCAATAACCAAACTGTACAGTGTGTGCTGGAATGTGCAATAAAGGTTCACAGAATGAAGCTGTATGACATGACCTTGAAATGTGCAAAATCGCAGTTCAGAGACAAAGTGCATTAATATTACAGATTGGGAGTGTGAGGTTAGAGTCAGTGAGGTTCTCTGACCTTATTGAAGAGGCAGCTGCAGTGTGGGAAAAAGCTGGCCTTATGGCGTGAGGTTTTGGTTCTAATGGACCATAGCCTCCTACCAGAGGGGAGTGATTCAAAAAGTTTGTGTCCAGGTGAGAGGGGTCCACCATAATCCTTTCTGCCCTCCTCAGGGTCCTGGACTCGTGCAGGTTTGTCCTGTCAGCAGAGCGAATGATGCACTGCAGTCTGCCCTTGTCCCTGGCAGTGGCAGCAGTGTACCAGACAGTGATGGAGGAGGTGAGGATGGACTCAGTGATGGTGATATAAAAGTGCACCATCTGTTTGCTCTGTCTTTGGCAGATCAAACTTCTTCAACTGCTGCAGGAAATACATCTTCTGCTGTGCTTTCTTGGTGAGAGAGCAAATAGTCATCTTGCACTTAAGGTCCTGGGTGATTATAGTGCCCAGGAAGGGAAAATACTCCACAGAGGTTACTGGGGAGTCAAACAGGGTGATGGGGAGGATGTGGCAGAGCTCCTCCTGAAGTCTACAATCATCTCCACTGTCTTTAGAGTATTAAGCTCTAAGTTGTTCTGCTTGCACCAGGATACCAGATGGTCAATCTCCCACTTGTAGGCAGACTCATCCTCATCAGAGATGAGTCCAACGAGGGTGGTGTCGTCTGTGAACTTTAGGAGCTTGACAGACTGATGACTGGAGGTGCAGCTGTTGGTGTACAGGGAGAAGAGTAGAAGAGAAAGGACACAGCCTTGGGGGGGATCCAGTACTGATGGTTCAGGAGTCAAAGACGTGTTTCCCCAGCTTCACATGCTGCTTCCTATCAGACAGGAAGTCAGTGATCCATCTGCAGGTGGAGTCAGGCACACTCAGCTGGGAGAGCTGGGATGATCATGTTGAAGGCAGAACTGAAATCTATAAACATGATCCTAGCATAGGTTCCTAGGGAGTCCAGGTGCTGGGAGGATGAAATGAAGTGCCATATCATCTGCAGATCTGTTGGGTCTGTAGGCGAACTGCATGGGGTCCAGGAGTGAGTCAGTGATGGCTTTAAGGTGGTAAAGCACAAGGCACTCAAAGGATTTCATAACCACAGAAGTCAGGGCAATGGGTCTGTAGTCATTCAATCCTGTGATCCTTGGCTTTTTGGGGACAGGGATAATGGTGGAGGCCTTGAAGCAGGCTGGCATATGGCATGTCTCCAGTGAGGTGTTGAAGATGTCTGTGAACACCGGAGACAGCTGATCAGCACAGTGCTTCAGGGTAAATGGTGAGACGGAGTCAGGATCTGCTGCTTTATGGAGGTTCAGCTTCTTAAAGAGCTTATTGACTTCTCTCTCCAGAATGGAGAGAGTTGAAGCTGTGGTGGTGGGTGAATGGACCTCCGAGGTGTGAAGTTGTACAGAGGCCCTGGCAGCAGTAGAGGTGGAGGAGGTGGAGTGGTGGGCTAGAGCTGGAGTCTGGAGTCACAGGGGATGTTATCAGGACAGTCTCAATGTCTTTCAAAGCAACAGTAGAACTCATTCAGTAGGTTGGCCAGGCGCAAGTCATTAACAGAGTGGGGAGGCTGAAGGTTTGTAGTTAGTGATCTATCTGAGCCCTTTGCAGACAGATGTAGAGTTGTTGGCTGAAAACTGGTGTTGGAGTTTCTCAGAGGACAATCATTTAGCTTCTCTCACCACCTTGCTAAATTTGTTCCTAGACTCTTTAAACCTGTTCCTGTACCCACTTCTGAACTCTTCTTCCTTTTGTACCCTTAGCTGTCTGAGTTTATTTGTGAACCAGGGTTTGTTATTATTGTAACTCACCTTGGTTCATGATGGAATGCAGCAGTCATCACGGAAGCTGATGTAGGATGTCACAGCCTCTGTGTACTCATCCAGACAATTGGTAGCAGTCCTGAACACATCCCAGTTTGTACAGTCCAAGCGTGCTTGAAGGTTCTCCACAGCCTCATTGCTCCACATCTTTGATGTCCTCACTGCAGGTTTCCTTAGCTTTAATTTCTGCCTGTATGCAAGAATCAGGTGGACCATGACGTGGTCAGAGTGGCCCAGTGCAGCACAGGGGACGACGTGATGGGCATTGTTGACCGTAAAGTAGCAGCGATCCAAAATATTCCCCTCTCTGGTTGGGCATTTAATAAACTGTTTGTATTTGGGTAGTTTGTGGCTGAGGTTACCTCTGTTAAAGTTGCCAAGGATAATAACTAGGGAGCCCGGGTTCATTTGCTCCACACCCAGTATCTGGTTGGCCAGCGTGTGCTGTGCATTCTGCATGTTGGCCTGCAGTGGAATGTAAACACCGATCAGAATAAATGAAGCGAACTCATGGGGGAGTAGAAGGGTTTGTAGTTAATGATAAATGATTCCAGGTGAAGAGAACAGTGCTGCAGGATCACTGACGCATCACTGCACCAGCCGCTGTTTACATAAAAACAAATTCTGCTGCCCTTTGTTCTGCCAGAGAGATCCGTGTTGCAGTCCGCTCCATAAAGGTGGAAGCCGGCCAGCTGCAGCGCAGAGTCTGGTACGAGTCCGCGTAGCTACGTCTTCAGGAAGCATAAAACAGAATATGGAGGAAAGTCCCTGTTTCTCCCCACCAGCAGCTGGAGTTTGTCCAGTTTGTTGCACAGTGAGCGCACATTGGAGGGGAATATCGCAGGTAGCGGAGTGTGAAGTCCGTGTGTTTCCCTCTCCTCCGGCGTATTGTTGAGTTAGCAAAGGTCTATATACTATATAGATACTATAGAGAGACGATATGGATATAGTATATGGATCCTTCTGTACTAGTTATGCATAACTAGTATAAACAATTAAACAAGTGTAGGTAAAATGTAACTTGAAAAGCATAGTAAACATAAGTACAGTATAACTAGTATAATTACAATATCTGTCTATACTACTAAAGGAAGGCTGTCTGTCCCTCTGCCTGTCTGTCTGTTCACCTGTGCAAATCGACACGGAAATCAGGAAATCAGGTTCACGGGCAATAACTGCTAGTCACGAGTATAAGTACAGTATAACCAGTATAAGCATAATATAACTATTAAAAAGTATAATATAACTAGGAAATGATAACTAGTATAAGCATAGCTCGTATATTTCTGTCACACAAAATCCTTTCTGTAATTAAACGCCCAAATCTTTATGTACTTACTTTTAGTGACATTGTTGATCTTTTCTCGTGGTAAATTTTCATCTGTAGACAGTTTTTATTTTTTTCTGCATCACTTCCAGCTTCAGACTTCTGGGAGGTGGGGCTTAGAGGGGCGTAGTCATACCTGAATGTTGCAGAGAGGGGAAAAAAAAACCGTATTCCGGATCTGGTTGCAATAACAATCCTTTATATTATGCTTCTTTAATTTGTAATAATAATAATAATAGCAATAGTTGTGTAATTTTGCGTCTTTCTCTCACAGTGGTGTTGTTGTGCCTCAGGTGTGACGTGTCGCTGTGGGACTCAGATGAACCTATTCCACGTGTGGAGCTGCTGAAGAAGGTGGAAGGAGCTCATGGCCTCCTGTGTCTGCTCTCAGATCGGATCGATGCTGAGGTTCTCGACGCAGCCGGTGTGTATCTGCTGGACAAGATGATCTGACCTTCAACACCATCTCGAGGAATGAGGAATGAGGAAGTTAGACAGTGTGCAGTGAAACATGTTGAAGACACTTCCTCATTTAATGCAGTGTTTACAGTAAACTCAAACCATCGTTCTGCTGAAACAGGAAGCGTTTTGTGAAAAACGCTGCTGTAACACACCAAGCCTGCATCGTGGCCCTGTCACACTTCTGTATTGTCTAATAGGAGAAAAAGACTGCCATGTTATGCTGTGATAGGAAAATAATCAACGGGGTGATGTTATAATGATGTCACCACCATGAAGTTGATTATTTTCCTGTCACAGCATGTCTCAGGGGTTTTTTTATGTTAAAGAATGACACTTTTTTTTTTTTTTTTTTTATCCGTTTGTAGTTATACTGAATGTTGCAGAATGTTCACAAAACAAGTCCAACACTTATGATGTGTGTGTGTGTGTGTGTCAGGACCCAACCTGAAGGTGATCAGTACGATGTCTGTGGGCTTTGACCATCTTGCCATCGAGGAGATCAAGAAACGGTGAGGAACATTCTAGAAAACTTTCACGTAAGAAATCATTGTGATTGGATGATAGAAAGAAAGGAGGCGGGACCTAAAGTAATACTCAGCCCTTTTGTGACAGATCCTTGATTTCCACTCGTATAGGCGTGGCCGCTCCAGCTGTCTAAACAAAAAACAACAAAACCAAACAAAAAATGTCTCTTAGTTGATCTGTTTCAATTGCTTTGCTTTTCACTCTGTCTTTATCTCCCCATTCTCTCTCTCTCTCTCTCTCATTCTTTCTCACACACACACACACTCTCTCGTTTTTTCTCTCGCACTCACTCATTCTCTCTCTTGTTTTTTCTCTTGTTCTCTCTCACTCACTCATTCTCTCGTTTTTTTCTCTTGTTCTGTTTCACTTATTCTCTCTCTCTCGCTTTTTCTCTCGTTCTCTTTCACTCATTCTCTCTCTCGTTTTTTCTTTCATTCTGTTTCATGCATTCTCTCGCTTTTTCTCTCGTTCTCACTCATACTCATTCTCTCATTTTTTCTCTCGTTCTCTCTCACACAATCTCATTCTCTCTTTCGTTTTTTCTCATTCTGTTTCACTCATTCTCTCGTTTTTTCTCTCGTTCTCTTTCACTCATTCTCTCTCTCTCGCTTTTTCTCTTGTTCTCACTCATACTCATTCTCTCTCATTTTTTCTCTTGTTCTCTCATTTTTTCTCTCGTTCTCTCTCACACAATCTCATTCTCTCTTGTTTTTTCTCTCGTTCTGTTTCACTCATTCTCTCTCTCATTTTTTCTCTCGTTCTGTTTCACTCATTCTCTCTCTCTCTCTCTTTCACACACTCTCGTTTTTTCTCTCACACTCGTTCTCTTTCACACTCTCATTCTCTCGTTTTTCTCTCGTTCTGTTTCACTCATTCTCTCTCTCGTTTTTTCTCTTGTTCTCTCACTCGTACTCATTGTCTCGTTTTTTTTCTCTCATTCTGATTCACTCATATTCTGTCTTTTTCTCTCATTCTCTCACACAATCTCATTCTCTCTCTTGCTTTTTCTCTCATTCTGTTTCACTCATTCTCTCTCTCTTGCTTTTTCTCTCGTTCTCTCACACACTCATTCTCTCATTTTTTCTCGTTCTCTCTCGTTTTTCTCTTATTCTCTCTCTCTCTCTCTCAGAGGTATAAGGGTAGGCTACACCCCTGATGTACTAACAGATGCTACAGCTGAGTTGAGTGTTGCTCTGTTGTTGGCTACAGCTCGTCGTTTACCTGAGGCCATTCAGGAGGTCAAAAGGTCAGTCGCAGGTCACGGATTAATAATGAAAATGAAACAGTAATTAATAAACCGAGTCACTGAAGAATGAACTGTGGGATGTTTTGTTGATGTCAGTGGAGGCTGGAGCTCGTGGAAGCCTCTGTGGTTGTGTGGTTACGGTCTGTCTGGCAGTACGGTCGGGGTGATCGGCCTGGGACGGATAGGTACACACAGACACACACACTGACACGACTACTCACACAATTAACCCCTATTCAGAAGGATAACGGCACCATCTCTGATCACAACTGACCAAATTTAAATACAGCATTACAGTCAACAAAAATATTGGCACCCTTTATTGAAATATAATATTAAACATGGGGGTGTGTTTTATAATGTATATACATTTATTGTACATTTTTCTGTAATAATATAGCTTGAAAATATATATATCTAATGATGTAGTATATTATTTTCCTGTGCTTTCAAAAATATTAGCACCCTACATTAATACACAGTGAATGCTCAGAGGTCCAATTTTAAAGTTTTATTAATTGGTGCATTTATTTTTTCCCTTCAAACACGATCTTTCAAAAGTATTAGCACTTTATAATTAATGTTCAGAGATTGGCTCATTTGTAAAAGTGAACCATTTTCGACATCATTTATTAAAATAACTTGAAAATGCATTTGAGAATCTTATTAAAAATGAAAATTGATTCTTCTAATAACATTCAAGGGGAAAGTAAGTATTTCATCTAATTGTTTAAGTGAAAGGCTTGAACGAACAACCTTTGCAGGGGTGCCGATATTTTTGGTGCTCACAGTAACTTTAAATGTATATCAAATGTTCAAAACCCTTTTGGTTTTGTGGTTGTTGCGATGTGGATTATTTTTGTACGCAGCAGGATCTTTAACGTCCTGAGGTTAAAGTGTGAGTCGTGTGTTTGTAGGTTTGGCCATCGCACGGAGACTGAAGCCGTTCGGTGTTAAACGTCTGCTTTATTCTGGACGGCAGCCCAAACCCCAGGCTTCAGAGGTGGATGGAGAATATGGTGAGACATAATAAGAGTTCTGAAAGAGGGAAGATGGAACAAAAAAAAGAGAATTAGAAAGTCAGACCGTTGGAGGAAGTGAAGCAAGAGTCAATAAGCACTTTCAGACTGGAGGAACTTTTTCAGAGTTCTTAGAACCGTTGGAAGAAGTTTCCCTTTTCTTGTGCCTGCACTCCAGGAACTGAGAAGGATTGTAGTCCTTAGAACGCCATTTTGAGGGACCTTTTAGCTCCTACTTCAGAGTAGGTTCTCTTCCAGCACAAGAGGAACCGTGAGTGATGTAAGCACACAGTGATGAGTCAAACACGAGGCAGTGCAGCGCTGACGAGCACAATTTATAGAAATCTGTGTAAAACAACAACTGTTAATATTAGCATTAAAAAATGGGGAAAAAAAGATGGACAAATGGAGTGACGGTGAAGTCCAGGCTTTATTGTTGAGTGTATATGCGACGGAGGAAATGCAACGTAATCTTAACACGTGCAAGTGAAAATAACCCGTGTGCTCGTCTGTGGGTGTTTGTAGCTCTCGCATAAGGGAACCTGTTCTAAAATAATAATCCACACTCACATGTAGGGCAACGGATTTTAACCACTCACCAACTATTTTCCACCATGGGTTCACTCTTTAATAAAATAAAGTAAAAGAATTTACTGTGGAAGAATCCGTTTCTATGGAAACATGTGACCGAAACATGACGCACAATAATATACAAGTTTAAGTCCTGATAGTGCTGATAGTTTGCTGTTTTCACAAGAACACTTGGGGACAAGGTGCACGTTCATATGCAAACAAACAAATCTAGTGTCATCGCTATAGCAACCGTTGTCCTGTTTACATCACTTCGGTTTTCCTACTGATGGTGTGAATGCAAATAGAAAAAACGCCCCTGAAGGTGAGGATCCTCGGGTGGGTGGATCCTCTTAATGAGTCCCGAGAACTGTTTGGTCTGAAAGCACCTTTAGATGGCAGTGTACAGAGTGACTGCTTTCCTTCTCGTCTTCCCTCCCTCCCTTTTTGTCCTCTCTCCTCCTCTTTCTCACTTCCATATCTCTCCCTCTCTGTCTCTCTCCCAGTGCCGTTGGACACGCTCCTGCATGAGAGTGACTTCGTGGTGGTTTCGTGCTCTCTCACCCCTGACACACAGGAGCTGTGTAATAAAGCCTTTTTCAGCAAAATGAAGAACAATGCAGTCTTCATCAACATCAGCAGGTCGGGTGATTACAAAAGTTTTGGCACCCTTTAGCCATCAGTATGAAATGATCATGTTAAATAAATACTTCACTGTTTTCCAGCCTCTGACTTTAAAAGTGAGTTTGGACTGAACGAGTTTTCTGTTCTTTCCTCACTTCGGAGAAATTTTTAATGACCCCACACTTTTTTTTTTGTATGAAATGGTAAAGTGATTGACACGGTGTTTCACCTTCCAACACTTTTACCATCATCATTAAATCTAGTTATATAGAATTAAATATAAAATCAGAATCTGGATTGCATGCCATTCATTTGCATATTAGATTCTGATTGGCTGCTTTATTTTATGACACAATAATACATCCCTGTCACTAAATTTACAGTAAGATTTTCTTTATTAAAAGAATCTCAAATTATTTTCTCAAAGTAATTTAATAATACAAAGTGATAATGTAATGAATATTATTATTATTATTATTATTCCTACCTGTAGAGGTGCAGTCGTAAACCAGGAGGATCTGCTGGAAGCTCTCACCAGCGGTCAAATCGCTGCAGCGGGACTCGATGTGACGACGCCTGAACCGCTGCCCAGCGATCATCCACTGCTCCGCCTCAACAACTGCGGTCAGGATCACTTTATTACACTTTATTAAGGTTTTTCATTTTTTCTGAAACGAACATGCTCTTTCTGTTTTAAAAAATGTATCATTAAAACATCTTCCTTTGCTTTCATTCATCACTCCAAACATCTCAGTTCTTCATCACGATTCTTCTCAACAGACATTATTTCTTTCACATTTTATTAATCATTTTAAATATATATTTAATACTTATTTAGTTTGTATTACTACAATATTATTGTTAATCATTTGCATTCGTCTGAATAAATTAATAATGGGCTAATTTGGCTCGATAAATACCTTTTAAATGATTCAGAGAGCCTTAAAGATACCGCCATCCTTATTTATATTTCATTTAAAGCACTCTATTATAATTATCACTCACTCCCAAATATCTAACTTCTCACTCACTTTTATTTATTTTACATTTTGTTCATCTTTGTAGTAAATGTATATTTTAGAACGCTGGGAAATCTGACTTTGTAAACTTTTCTAAATGATTCAGAAAAGCTTTAAAAACCATTTCTTCATCACCATCTTTGAAACGGTTTCAAATTGGAGACAACTCCTGAAATCTTGCATCAGTGTTCTTCATAGCATTTTCTGTTACACTAATTCTTTATAAAAATAAATGTAATTAAGATGAAACAAGTATTTACTCCTGTAATCTATTTATAAGAATCTCTCTCTCTGTGCAGTGGTTCTCCCTCACATCGGCAGCGCCACGTTCTCTACACGAGGCATCATGACCGACCTCTCGGCTCGTAACCTGCTGTGCGGTCTGACCGGAGACGCCATGCCCAGTGAACTGAAGCTGTAATGCCTCCCAGTGGTGCATGATGGGAAATCAAGACTCCTCTAAACCCTCAGAAAAACACTGTCGTCCTGTAGGATCGAGAGATTTTAGATGCATGACTTTATTTACTACTTCACAAAGAACTTAATGTGACTAAAATGACATCAATAAATGTTACCACGATTAATATTCAGTGTAAAGTAATAAAGTTTGTCAGACTAGATCGCTAAATAAACAATGCAGCAAATTATCCAGTTGTATTTTATTTTTACACAAAGTGGATATTTTAATTATTACATTTAGTTATGAAAATTTATTCACATCTACATCTCTGTACGCTCTACTGATTTTTCCAATTTCATTTTCCCCCTCACATTGGAATGTTTTTGGGGGGATTTGAGTGATATGGCTGTTTAGATTTAGTGATTTATCTCAAAATGTGCTTTAAAATAAGTGTATAATCTATTTACCTTTTTTTTTTTAAGTTCAAAACCTCACTTTTTTTAAAGGGAAAGTAATGCTGGTATGCAAACGAGTATACATTTAATTAACTTTTTAAAAACACTTCTAAAAGAAAAATGAATACAAATCCCTTACAGAAGACCAACTCAATGCTGAGCATCCACACACTGATGGACCAACATTGAAATTTATTCACACTGTGATTCATTTTAAAACAAACGAGTCAAATACATTAGTTTTATTGTTTAGTCCAGGTCACATGATCAACACACAGCAGTGCATTGCGTTATGTCACATCTGTACTGATCAACTGCCCTGGACACGACGACTAGCGCGCAAACACGCAGGGCTAAATTAAAGTACGTTCAGCTTCATCCAGGAAACAAGAAATAAAAATGCAGTGCGGTTGTCATGGCGACAGCAATGATGCAGGATCGAGCTGCAAACAGGTGAAGCACAATGATGTTCCACGAGTCCAGGTGCAGATTGAGAGCAGAATCAACATCCTCATATGCTGTCCAACTTCTTCAACACGTACGGAGCTGAAACAGAAGGAACTGTGATCAACATTCTGACTAACAAAACTCTGATTCATGCTTTCATTATGTCTCGTTTAGATTCCTGTAATTCACTCTTCATAGGTTTTCCTGCAGTTCTAACTCGTACTAAATGCTCTGCTCACATCACCCTCATCCTCTCTCCCTCAGCAACACCGGCTCTCGGTTCACATTTAAAACCCTGCTGGTCTCTTTCAAAGCCCTGTATAATCTAGCTCTGATCTTCCTGAGGGAACTACTGACCCCCAACACACTAAGGTCTCGCTCACTGAGTAACAATTTACTTCCTGTCCCACGCATCAGACTTTCCAAGATGGGGTGGGGTCTACTTTCAAATCTCAGTTGAAGAATCATCACTTCGATGAACATTTCTTTTCTCTACTTAGTGTTTTTCCCCTCCCTCCTGTAAAGAGACCTTGGGATTGTGAAAGGCGAGATAGAAATTTGCCTCCTTATCAACAAATACTAAAAATAGTGGCTGAAAATGTGGCGGCACGGTGGTGTAGTGGTTAGCGCTGTCGCCTCACAGCAAGAAGGTCCGGGTTCGAGCCCCGTGGCCGGC
>JAOBAM010000027.1:2603888-2614595 GCA_025212355.1 Notarius kessleri
AAAATTATAAATTCATGCTCTATAAGGGACTTTTTCTACACCCAATATTTGAAATATATGGGCCATGCATGCCATATGGAAAACAATGCTTTGCAAAAGTAGATGCTGTTTGATAAAAAAAAAAAAACTCCTAACAAGATCTGGAGCAATATCGAGATGTTGCTAGGGATCAACCGATCAAAGAGAACTATGATGGACTTTAATGAGTTTAATCGACTGTTAGATATTAGATTCTGCCTACAGTCATGCTCCAAGGCCAAGAGTGGGCCACTTGGGAAAAACTGATGATGATGATGAGTTTCCCCCACAGTCTAAAGACATGCAGGTTAGGTTAACTGGTGGCTCTAAATTGACCATAGGCATGAATACAAGTGTGAACGGTTGTTTGTCTCTGTGTCAGCCCTACAATAACCTGGCAATTTGTCCAGGATGTACCCTGCCTCTCGCCCCTAGTCAGCTGGGATAGGCTCCAGCTTGCCTGCAACCCTGTAGAACAGGATAAGCAGCTACAGATAACGGACGGATGGACGGATGAATGGATGCTTTGTACATCCGACAACATGGCAGAGACAGGAGCAGCGAGCTGATCAAGATACAGGAAACCTACCAACAATATTACGTCATGCTGACTTTTGACAACACCCACAAAATGGTAATATGGCTGCACCCTTGAGTGAGCAGGAATACAAAAGAATTTTGTATTCCTGGGCGGCACGGTGGTGTAATGGTTAGCGCTGTTGCCTCACAGCAAGAAGGTTCCGGGTTGCGGCCGGCGAGGGCCTTTCTGTGTGGAGTTTGCATGTTCTCCCCGTGTCTGTGTGGGTTTCCTCCAGGTGCTCCGGTTTCCCCCACAATCCAAAGACATACAGGTTAGGTTAATATGGGATGGCCTTGGGCTGAGGTGCCCTTGAGTGAGGCATCTAATTCCCAACTGCTCCCTGGGTGCTGTTAGCATAGCTGCCCACTGCTCTGGGTATGTGTGTGTGCTGGGTATATGTGTGTGTGGCTGGGTATATGTGTGTGTTAAATGCAGAGAGGAAATTTCACAAGTGTGTGATGAATAAAGTTGTGCTTTCTTCTTTCTTTCTTCTTCCTTTGTGAATGAGCCAATCACATTCGAGGTCAAAGGACAGGATATGAGTGGAGTTCACGAATGAGAGGAGAACGTTGGAGAATTGCAGGAGAGAGAGATGAGCGAGAGGATAACGATACAGGAGAGTGTTGTCTGCTGTAAAGTGAAACATGAACTGCTTATTTAACATCTGTCATCGTTTTAGTGAAAGTTTTCAATCTGGATTCTTGAAGAAACTTTAATGGTGATAGAGTTTTGTCAGTTTGGGTGGACTACTCAACAGAAGACAAAGTTTAGTGAAATTAGTTGATAAGACAATGGCTAGTGCATTTGCATGGACTTTGCTAAGAAGCTAGTGATCAGCGAACTCAAATAGTAAAGCCTGTGTGGAACTGTAAGTGTGACGAGGAAAACAAAGACCCCGATGGAGTTGAGCAGTGTTCCCAAGTGGAGGACTTTGCTGACATTGTCTACTACATGACTTCTCAGCTGCGTGAATCTTTTATCCTCTTTGTGAAGGTAGCTGAGTGGACACTGTTGAGCGGGAGTGGATTTGGCCACAAAAAAAATCAGTCAGTGTTAGAATGGACAATATAATTTAATATCAAGTTTGAAAAAATAAATCAAGCAATAAGTGTCCATAAGCAAAATTCAAATCAATCAGTAAAATTACAAAAAGAAAAAAAGAATCAAAATTCAAAAATCAGGAAACATACAAAATACTGCCAAATTCAAAAACTGCTAACCTCTAAAATGCAGAGAATTAATTGTAATACTCCCAGAGCCTCAGTGCTCACACCAATATCCCCTCAAGACCCCAGACATGAGACTAACATATAGCAGGTGGCCAGCACCATTTACAAACAACAGTGAACACATAACAATCAGTTAACACATAAACAACAAAAGAGACTCTGAGACAAAAGCACAAGTTCTTATACATGCAAACAAGCAGATTTACTAAATAAATACAAAGACATTCCATCCTAATAGCACATGAAAAGACACAATACAGAGGTGGTTTGATCAAGGCCACCTCTGTCATCCCCATGGCCACAACCAGGATGAACTAGCCCAATTACGCCCGGAACCAAATAAATACTACATCGTTTCCTACTAGCACCCTTTTGCTGCCGGACAGATGCTGCCAGACCGAAAACCACAACAAACATTAACTTCCCAAATGGTAATCATTTTATGCTCAAACATTTCTTTTGTGCTCAAGTTTGCACCCCTACTTAAGCACAATAAATGTCCACAGCATAATAACGTAGTCTTGCGTGTTTCTTTCTATAACATTGCATTTGTTAAAGCACCAGTCCAATGTTCGCTCGATAATGTTATATATGAACGCGAATGTAAAAGTCTATGTACGAGTATGGGCTTGTGTGTGTACACGAACATCTGTGTGCACGCATTTGTGTATAGAACAGTCTCTATGGAGGGCTTCTCTGTGCGGTTGCTTCATGACCGTCACAATGTTCATAAGAAATGGAAGAAATATTTACACTTACTCGAGTTGAACTTTGGCTAAATCGAGTCGAAGTTCAAAATGATACCACTCATCAGTGCCGCAGTCCTCCAGATCCGAGCACTTTGGAATAATGGCGTTGCTCAGGGAGATGTTGAAGGCATCAGTGAGAACATCTGCCAGCTGGTGTGCACATCCTCTGAGCACTTTACCGGGGATATTGTCTGGTCCAGCAGCCTTCTGTGGGTTGACTCTGTGTAGAGTTTTCCTCCCATTGGCTGTGGTCATTGGGAGGAGGGATGGTCTTCCTTGCTGCCATGCCATTCTGTGCTTCAAACCATGTATAGAAGCTGTTCAGGACATCTGGAAGGGAGACATCATTGTCACAGGCAGGTGTTGTTGTCCTGTAGTTCATGATGGCCTGGAAACCCTGCCACATGTGCCATGTGTCGCTGCTGTCCTGGAAGTAGCTGTGGATTCTCTGGGCATGTGCACACTTTGCTGCTCTGATGGCCTGAGACATTTCAGCCCTCGCTGCTCTTAAAGCCACCCTGTCACCTGCTCTGAAGGCAGCATCTTGGATCCTCGGTAGTGCACACACTTCTGCAGTAATCTCCAGCTTCTGGTTGGGGCAGGTGGTGATGGTCTTAGAGACAGTAACATAATCAATGCACTTGTTGATGTAGCTGGTCACTGATGCTGTGTACTCTAAGTTAGTGCAGTCGCCAAAGGGTTAAAACAGCAACAATTAGTATCCTCAGTTCCCATACGATTAAAAAGTGTTATTAAAGGAACAGTGATGTAATACAATGTTCCCCAATCTGTCCCTCTGAGTTACATGTCAGTCCTGGGATCGAGATGCTGACCTGTTCTGCTCCTCGGACCTGCCTGATCCATCCTGGTGCCCTGTGTCTGGTTGGAGTCTCCTCGCATCACTCCTGTGGAGGATGGCCCCATGTGGACAGTTGAAAGTCACACTTGAAGAACGCTCTGGACACTCAAAGTAATGCTTTTATGGCTGAGGACTACAGTTGACTTGCTAACTTTAGGACTGCAGTTGTCATGAACAGTTTTGAACTCAAGTTTCCATCAATGAAGAGTTTATAGCATCAACTAAACAGACTTCATGTTAAAACTGTTGAAAATGTTATAATCATGTCTGTTATCACCCAAATGAGGATGGGTTCCCTTTTGAGTCTTGTTCCTCTCGAGCTTTCTTCATGTCGTCTGAGGAAGTTTTTCCCTTGCCACTGTCGCCACAAGTTTGCTCACTGGGGATGTAATATTCTCTGTTAGTGGCATTAAAGTGTCTTAAACTAAACAGAAGAACCAGCAAGCTCATTCCAGCTTATCTAGGCACTGCCATCTTTATTCTCCACATGTACCACACGGTGGTGCTCCTGATAGACGTCATCAATGAAAACATTTGCAGGATATTACATCCTCCTTCTTTTGAAAAACAAAACATGGGCATAACCATTTGAAAAGTAGCTGAGTCTAACCTTTGTGAACTATGGCATTCTTATCATTAAAGTAAATGCATCTCATGTGTACCATATCCCTAAGGGACAGTTTAAGATTATCTTGCCAAAATAAACACTTCTGTAACATATGATCCAGTATTATGTAGAACACTACTTATTAATTGAATATCAAGTTTTACATTAACTACCAAGTATGATTAAAGTATCATATGTTGGTCTGATCTAACTCAGCTGTATTGCCTTCAGCTATGTGAAGATAACCATTTCATGGCCTGTAACCTAAACATTTTAATTTTCAACATTCCATAAGTAAGGGAAGTATTACAAAACTGCTTTTTTTTCTTCTCCTTTCACATCTCACAAGTCCAGTATCGCTCTTGGCCGTACAGTGTGGCCTGATCTTGTGGTAATGCTGGGTGATGACTCTGTGCGTACAGCCGGCTGCCTGTGGTGTGCTCAAAGTTCCATGCATGAGTGAATGCTCGGAACTCCTGCGAACTGTAGCAAGGTCCATTGTTGCTGAAAACAGACTGTGGTATTCCAAGCCTAGCAAACATGGCTTTCAGCTTTCGGATGACGGTTGAAGATGTGAGGCTAGTGATCTTTTCTACCTCAAAGTATCTGCTATAGTCATCAACTACCAATATATAGTCAGTGTTGTTCCATGTGAACAGGTCTGCCAGGGACATTTGGGAATCAGGTGTGAGAGCATTGGCTCCTTCTGGGTGGAGCTGCGTCGCCTGAGGCAGATGCTGCATGATCCCACTAGCGCCTCTATCTGCTTACCCATTCCAGGCCAGAATAACACATCACTCGCTCGTTGTTTTCACTTTTCCATCCCTAAATGTCTTGAATGTATGTGTGTGAGCATTTCGGCCCTGAGTGTGCGTGGAACGATGATTTTCTCACCTTTTAGCAGGATACCACCTGTCTCTGAGATCTCGTCTCGATGATTCCAATACTCTGTGATAGCAGGTGGGCATTTCTTTTTTTTTTCCTTGACTTGGGTCATCCTGACAGGCTGACCTGTCTCAGCACTGAGAGTTGGTCGTCTTGGGCTGTTGCAGCTCTGAGCTCTTCCATTTTCCGGTCCCTCACTGAGGCACTGCTGATCACAGTGTGTATTTGTGAGTCCATACCTTCACTCAGTGGCATGTCTGAGCATTCTATTGGCTTTCTGGACAGTGTGTCCATGACTGGGATCTGTTTTCCAGGCTTGTGTGTCATGTTGATGTCATACCGCTGTAACTGCAGTATCATCCGTTGCAGCCTGGGTGGTGCAGCTGCCAGTGGCTTTCGCATGATTGCCTCTTGTGGCTTGTGGCCCAACTTGACTATCATCTGTCGACCATACAGGTACTGGTGGAACCTTTTACATCCATAAAGCATTGCGTAGAGTTCCTTCTCGATTTATTCATAGTTCTTTTCAGTCTCATTTAGTGCCTTGGAGGTGTATGCGACTGGTTTCTCTGCCTGGAGTAAGACTTCTTCTAAGCCACATTTGGATGTGTCAATCTGTAGTTTCACTTCCTTGGTGTGGTCAAAGTAAGTGAGGACTGGTCCAGGCTCCTGTGAGGAGGTCTTTCACTTACTGGAATGCAATATCGAGGTTTGAGTCCCACACAAACTCATTGCCCTCTTTCAACAGCTGTCAGAGTGGGTCAGTGGTCTCTGAAAGCTTGGGGGCAAATTTGGAGAAGTAAGTGACCATGCCCAATATGGTTTCCAGCTCTGCTTTGTTGCATTGGGGAGCAATTTCTTTTATGGCCTTGATCTTGTTGGGGTCAGGTTTTATGCCTTCTCATGTCAGCTTATGCCCAAAATAGCTCAACTCTGGCATGCAGATGATGCTTTTGTCTTTGTTCAGTTTAATGCCTCTCTCTTGTTCTCTCCAGCATGGCCCATAGGTTGGCGCCATGCTCCTGTTTAGTGTGGCTGTACACAAGGATGTCATCCACAATAGTTGCAACACCTGTCAGTCCCTCATATGCCTCATCCACTCTTCTCTGGAACTCATCTTGGGCTGAAATTATCCCAAAGGGCAGCCTCTTGAACTGGTATCTGCTGTAGATGGTGTTAAAAGTGGTTAGTATGGATGACTCATGGCTGAGCTTTATCACTCAATACCTAGACCTAGCATCTAAGACGCTAAAGAACTGGGCACCGGCTAGCAATGGCGTGATGTCATCCAGAGTGGGAAGCGGGTAGTGGGGTCTCTGAATGACTTTGTTCAGCGAGTGGGGTCTAAACACACTCTCAGCTTCCCTGTCTTTGGCTTTTCTACCACTACTAGTGCATTAACCCACTCAGTAGGTTCTGTAACTTTCTGAATAACGTCCATTTTTTTTCCATTTTGTTTAATTAGTCTTTGAGATGGCTGCGCAGGGCGAATGGGATGCAGTGAGGTGAACACACCACTGGTGTTACAGAGGGTTTGAGACCAAAGTTACAGTCCCCAGGAAACAGTCCCATGCCTTTGAACATGTCAGCAAACTCCTCTGTGATGCTGGTGTTTGGCTGTGCATTGGCCATGTGTACCAGCTTGACCATGTTCAAATCTAGACATGCTCGCAGGCCCAAAACAGGAGGTGCAGTTTTTTGCACATACTATGTCAAAGTCCAGCTTCACTATTTTTCCCTTGAACTTGCGTGTTAGCTTACAGGAGCCTTCCATTATGAGCCTCTGTCCACCATATCCCCAAATGTTACAGTCTGGTGCGCTCAGCACAATGTTCCCGAATAGCTTGTGGAATTTATCAGCTGGGATTATGTTGGCCTGGGCACCCGTGTCTATCTTAAACTTTAATTTGTGCCTCATTTTCCTTAATTCTACCTCTGCAAAAGCCTGTTCTCTAGCTGTGTTTTCATGCAGTTTTGTGATAGTGTCAATAAACAGTTCATCTTGTGACTGCTCTGCACTTTCTGAGATAGCATGCACTTTCTTTGGCTTATATTTTGTCTTGTGCTGTTGTCTGAGTCCTGCACATCTTAGCAAAATGATTTGGTTTCTTACATTTGTTGCAGAAACGTCCTTTTGCTGGGCAATCCTCTGTGCATCCATGTTGTCCCCCGCATTCTTCACATTCTTTGTTCCATGTAGCGTTCTTGCTGTCTGTCCTGCTTGTTGTATGTCCGTGGCGTGTTTTGCTCCGATCTGAATGATTTTCTGCGAACTGCATGAGCAGACTGACTAGCAGAGCTAGCTGTAGGGCTAATCATAGTCTTTAGCTGCTGTTGAGACAGCTCATATGTCTGTGCAACATCAATAGCGTTCTCTAACGTCAGCCCTGGACAGAAGTTTCATTTTCCCTGTGTTTTCTGATGAAATTTGTACCGCACAAAAATGGGGTTTGCGCTACTCTATGGGTGAGTGGGATGGGAAAGGTTAACTCACTGTGTCAACATAATTGCTGAACAATGCAGTTCCACATTTTGGAGACGAATGTGTAAATTGAAGTGATATGCATAGGTTCTGTACTTTTCATTTTTGTGGGATAATAATTGTGAAAAACCAATTAACATATTTACAAAAAAAAGAATGGATAGATGGATGAATTAATGGTGATATGGATGAATGGTTAGAATGGGTGGATGAATGGATGAATTAGTGGTGATATGGATGGATGGTTAGAATGGATGGATGGATGGTTAGAATGGATGGATGGATGAATTAATGGTGGTATGGATGAATGGATGGATGGATGAATTAATGGTGATATGGATAAATTGTTAGAATGGATGGATAAATTAGGAATTATATGGATGTATAGTTGGAATGGATGGATGGATGAATTAGTGATATGGATGGATAGTTGGAATGGATGGATGGATGGATTAGTGGCGATACAGATGGATGGATGGATGAATTAGTGGCAATATGGATGGATTAATGGCAATATGGATGGATCATTGGACTGGATAGATAGATGAATTAATGGTGATATGGATGTATGGTGGGAATGGGATGAATTAGTGGCAATATGGATGGATAGTGGGAATGGATGGATGAATTAATGGTGATATGGATGTATGGTTGGACTGGATGGATGAATTAGTGGCAATATGGATGAATGTTTAGAATGGATGGATGATTGAATTAGTGGTGATATGGATGAAAGCTTAGAATGGATGGATGGATGGTTGGATGGATGGATGAATTAATGGCGATATGAATGGATGGTTGGACTAGATAGATGGATGAATTAGTGGCGATATGGATGTATGGTGGGAATGGATGGATGGATGAATTAGTGGCAATATGGATGGATGTGGGGATGGATGGATGGATGGATGAATTAGTGGCAATATGGATGAATGTCTAGAATAGATGGATGGATTAATTAATGGCGATATGGATGGATGGATGGATTAGTGTCAATATGGATGAATGCTTAGAATGGATGGATGGATGAATTAGTGTTGATATGGATGGATGATTGGAATAGATGGATGGATGTCTGAAATGAATGGATGGATGAGTGGTTAAATGGATAGATGGACATGTAATGAGTCATTTTGCTCCCACTGTCCTGCAGGCATTTGGGTTCTGTAACCTGGTGCTATGGGCAGGGAACCTCTGGTTTGTGTTTAAGGAAACTGGCTGGCTCGGTGCTTTTGCTGGCACCTACGTGCCCTCGGAAGGAAAACAGCCAGCACCAGACTCCTATGGCCAGGGTGAGTGAATAAACTGAACACACACAAGCTAGAGGTGAAATACAATACAGAGTGAGTCAAGAATAAACAATTGTTTTGGTCAAGGAATTAAAATTTTAATCAACAAATTGAGTTTTGTGGCCCAACAGAAACTTTTATGTTTATAATAGGTCTTAATTAACCTTTTAATGTTTGAGAGTATAAGATACACTGCACATACGTGGGGAAATCAGGGTCAGAGTTAGATAATTGTGGATGCTCAGGTGAAATGTAGGGGTCAATATGCAGGATATGAGCTTCATTAGTAGGAATTAGGTGTAACAGCAGGTTATACATGACTATACATGACATCACTACTTCCTTTTCTGGTAGCGGGTTATGGTCAGGACCCTTATGCTGGCTCTCAGGGTGGATATCAGCCCGACTACGGGCAACAAGCAGGCGGATACGAGGGAGGAAGCTACAACCAGGGAGGGTATGATCAGGGTGGACCGACCTCCTTCTCAAATGAAATATGAGTAAATTCACACAACAGAGCAGCTCTGTGCAGGTGAGTGGACACTGACAAGGGACAAGGGGCTAAGGTTTGCATTTGTCTTGCTGTCATATGCTGACTTTCATATAACTGCTTTATCACAGTTTATGATATTATCACAATATTGTGGTGGGAAGCCTCTGCTTTTGAAATTATTTTCACTTCTAGTATATTGTGCACATTGCAGTTTTACTTGCAATGCTTGTTGGCTTTATGTAAGCTACTGAGCTTAATTTAACTATGGGAGAACGCTGCATTATTTCCTTGGCCCTCCATTTTTCATAAGCTTGACAAACATTAATAACAGTAACCAAGTGTGGGTGCGGCTTTGCATGAATCACTTCGAAAAAACTGTCTGCCATGTTTTCACAAATTCATGTCTAGTGAAATGACTTCCATGACTGAGCAGGGTACATTCCTACATTGGCAGCCTTAAAAAAAAGAAAGAAAGAAAAGAAAAAAGAAGAATATTCATATTATTATTATTATGTATTAAGTGTTATTAATCAATCTTACTTAATATCTGTGTTTGCATGTCCTGTCATTTCTACCTGCAGAGCACATGAGAGGGCGGTTACATAAGCAAGGAGAAAGGAGCCTGCCTATTACCCATGATCCCACACTCCTCTGTTACCCTATATGAACAACGTGTGTACAGTCTGAGGGAGGGAGGGAGGGGAGGGGAGGGTACATGTTGGAATTTGGGACAGGGATGTTCATCATATTCAGTGGGAAATGTACTTGTCTAGGAGAAACAAAGGCTGTAAATTAAACACAGGGGTTTTTTTTTTCTTGCTTGGAAATCTCTGCAGGAGAAATTTAGGGAATGTCTATTTTATTAAAGACCCGAGTACACTACCAAAATATCAATTATAAAATATATGTTATATATGTATATGGAAGTGATATTAGTTTAACGAGATTATAGAAATGTTAAAGTACCCCTGAACTTGTAATTGTAAACCATAAAAAAAAAAAATACTGTGCAGAATAATATGTTGTTTAATATATTTTATTTAATGACCATAGAACCATTAAATGACATTGGAACATCTCAACACCATTACCTCTCAATAAATATACATAAATATGCATGCTGGAAACAATCCTGTGTCCTTCGACTATTGCAGATAGCTAGCTAGTTAACGTCTACGAAACTAGCTCGCATGTGTGATAGGTAGACATGAGTGGGATTTCAGTATCCGAGGCACTATATACAGTATGTTGTCGTATTCTCAGTGGAAATATTCTGAAACAAACACAATTGTGTATATTAGTTAAGTAGAGTTTAGTTAACGACTAGCTAGCTTTAGCATGTGGGTTCTGTGGCTAAAATCTACCACCATTTAATAATTTGCATATTAAGCACAATGATCTCAAGCCATTGAGCATATTTCATCTTATTTTTCAGCAACTGACCTTGTACATAATCCTTCATGAATTTCACGATAGGGTTCAGGGGTACTTTAAACATCAGTGTATTTCAGTGTGC
>JAOBAM010000027.1:2918455-2929250 GCA_025212355.1 Notarius kessleri
CCAAAGTTTAATATAAAATAGGAGAATTACATTGATCTTGCTCCTGAATTTACCCGTGATATGCACTTTAAACCATAGGCTGACAGCACACATGGAAATAAGATAGCAGTGTTATCTTGACCAGCAACAAGTTTCAGCAGTTTGGTTGTATTTGAATTTCGTGGCCAGCTGTTAGGAGTTGACTTCTATATAAAACTGATGGCTTTAAAGTTAGACTGTATGAACTCAATAGTGGATCAACTAAAAAAGAAAATAGCTTTACGCTATATTCAGTGAGTGATAATTCTATGAGAGTGGTGGTGATGTATTTTTGGGGGGGAAAGGTGGTGGAGGGACTGTGCATTTCCTTGTTTTTTACGATAGGGCTCGACACTCCAACTTTCTGGTGATATCTGTGATGAAACTTTTATTTAGCATTTTTGGAAGAAATCAAGTGTCATATCCATGCATCCATTATCTATATCGCTTATCCATCAGCATCTCAGGGAAAGCTGGAGCCGATCCCAGCTGACTTTGGGTAAGAGGCGGTGTACACCGTGGGCAGGTTGCCAATCTATCGCAAGGCTAATACAGAGACGAACAACTATTCACACCGATGGGAAATTTAGAATATGGTGACCTAATCCACATGTCTTTGGACTGTAGGAGGAAATCGGAGCACCCTGAGGAAACCTATGCAGGCAGGAAGAGAATATGCACACTCCACACGGAAAGGCCCTAGTTAACTGTCAGGTTCCGTTAGGTTTTCCAATGTGGGAAAGTCTTCAGGACAAAAGGCGTTGTGTTTTTTAGGTTCTATCTAATCTGACAAACTGCATGTTTTTTTGTTTTTTTTGTCTTATTAACTTCAAGGGAGAGAGAAAAAGAAAAAAAGAGAGGCTGGGGAAGGAATCACGACTATACTAGTATACTGTAGCCGTAATAACGGAAGTGATAACAGGAACTAACCTGTTTTGCTTATGTTCCATAGCATTAACTTTAACTAATCTCAATCTACTGCATCTCTCACAGACAATGAATTCAATATACAGTATTTCACTGTACTGAGAAAAGAAAAAAAAAGAATAATGTATCCAAACTCATGCATAATAGAAGCCTAAGCACAACTGCTGGCGCATCAATAAACCTTTTTGCAAAAATCTTACTTTTGTACGACTCTTTCATAAATTCCTCAGTCAGAGGTATTTGTACATTTAAGTTGTAAATTGGTGTAATTCATCTTTTCAGATATGGAACTACTTTTCAGTTTGTGGTTGAGTTCATAATATAGCTCAAAAAATACAGTCCATAGTTTCTCATGTTCCATCTGATCGATGGACGCTGCAAAGCCTGAGGGAAAGAGTAAGGGAAAAAAAGAATTGCATTTAATCTTTTGTGCCATCAGATTACATAAGAATCACAGTACAGTATACAGCCATATTTTAACTGTTTACTGACAGAAATAAATAACTACCTTTAGACTTTGATTATAAATGAATATCAAGTCGACAATTTTCTCAGTACAGAGAAAAAGTGTTAAAGCATGACCTCTTGTCTCTAGGATTCACACATACACTACAGATGCTGTTTCAAATGGACAACCCGAAAACAAGTGCCAAACTTAGCAGAGATACTGTAGGGTTATGTTCAGAAATAGCTCTAGAGCATAGAATTCATAAGCATAATACAATACAAACAGTGTGGAGATTAAATACCAATAAAAGAAATAGCAATAGAAGAAAAAAATTGAAGTGCTGAAACTTAATTCCTTCCATTATCTGTAGCCACTTATCCTGTTCTACAGGGTCGCAGGCAAGCTGGAGAGAGGCGGGGTACACCCTGGACAAGTCGCCAGGTCATCACAGGGCTGATACATAGAGACAAACAACCATTCACACTCACATTCATACCTACGGTCAATTTAGAGTCACCAGTTAGACTAACCTGAATGTCTTTGGGGGAAACTGGAGGAAATCCATGCAGAAACAGGGAGAACATGCAAACTCCACACAAAAAGGCCCCCGTCGGCTGCTGGGCTCGAACCCAGGACCTTCTTGCTGTGAGGCAACAATGCTAACCACTACACCACCATGCTGCCCTGCGAGAGGACATGACACTGTGAAATGGCAATATCTCCACAGCTCGCACCATTTGCAGATTGTTTTTGCAGCATTTAAAACTGAAATTTTTTACTTTTACTTTCACATTGGGTAAAGATAAAAGTAGCCTCCATTTAAGGATGTAAACGTAAAATGTGCTTTAGTGACACATAAATTTATCACACACTTCAATGACTAGAACATCAACAGTTCAACTTGGCTAGTTTCGACGAGACACGTGAATGTACTGTATGTGTGCTAGCATGTTAGCAGAAGTGCTGTTGAGCATCAGCTGCTGAAATATTGATTACATTGAAATACTGATTGATGAAATATTGATTAGTTTGTCTTTTTCCCCTACACCCCCAGTCTATATGGAATGACATTCTGCTACAAGTTAATACCGCTCAGGATTGCCAAGATGTAAACCCCTGCTCCTTCTCATTTTTTAACTCAGATTGGTCTGCTTGTGTTATTCTTACACATGCCTTCTTGAACTCTTTCATTAACTGCCCCAGTCTCACATCTCGTGGCTGTCAGTAGGGCCACATCTGCACGCTGTGTAATTCCTGTAGGTTGTGCAGCCTGGGGAGCACGAGGAGGCAGGAGCTTTCCTCCAACTCTGCTGCTAATCAGGTTTCCATGCTTTAAACTCCACAGGATTCAGACCAATTTGTCTTGCACAGCTTGAGATCATTGTTTCGATCCACTTGCTGTGGAATGAATCAAGCTTGCCTGAGGTTTCTTTTTTTTTTTTACTTAAAAAGGTCCAACTGTCAACTAGTTAAGGTGTTTTGCAGAAGCATTTGTGTTGCATTCAACTCACTGCGATTGTTATAATGAGCAAGGATGACTGCCTTGTCTTCATATATTGCTGAGACACCAATTTGTAAGCTTCTCTCACACCGAGTAGCTTTTTTGTTTGGTTGGTTGGTTATTTTTGCTGCAGTGCTTGTGTGTGTGCATACACCGTAACCTCTAGCCATGTGTCTACAGGCTGCATTCATAATTCACTTGAAGCCCTCAGTCTCTGTGAACATATAGCAATCGTGTCTCGAGAGAAAGTGCGCCGATACACTTTCCTTCATTTATTCACAATTACTCTGCATTAGCCATGCTACATGGATCATAATCACCAAACTGTCACGATAATGGTAATTGAGTATATGTCTTTGATAGCATTAACTGGCCATCTGTTGAATACAGAGTTCAGATTATGGCTAAGATTGGAAGATAAAAATACTCCCATAAATCACAATAATGACACTTTTGATATGCAATATATATTAATTGCTAATGATCATGCGATAGGCAGGAGAAAGGAGCTGAATGTGTCCCTGTAATACCTCCTTTATGTCTTGTAATAGACAGTTATTGTTAGAATTGACGAGAGACTGTTTTTTTATAAAGTTGAATAATATATAATATACTGCAAATTATCCTTATACTGGACAGGAGGATGCTGATTGGTCAGAAGGTGTTGATTAATTTTCTGTAACAGCATCTGTGACAGTCGACATTAAATGAAACTACATTCACTGGCCACTTTAATAGGAACTTGTTCTTGATTCTAAGACCCTTGTTCTTGGCTGCAGGACTGAAACCCAACGTTTTCTGTTGCATGCTGAGATGCTTTTCTGCTCACCACAGTTGTAAAGAGTGATTATATGAGTTACTATATCCTTCCTGGCCTAAATAAATAAATAAATAAATAAATAAAAACCTTGAACCAATCTGTGGTAGGTTTCCCAAAAGCCTCTTAATGCTAAGAGCATCTTAGCTAGGAGAGAAAGTGTTCATTGTGCTGTTCACTGTACCATTTAATGATGATCTTTGTGCTCTGCTGCTTTGGGGAAACTCAGCACTGTCCATTTTTATCCGACCTCTCTTATCAACAAGGCTTTTGTTTCCACCCACAGAACTGTCACTCATTCACTCAATGTTTTTTTTTTTTTTTTCCCCCACACCATTCTGTGTAAACTCTAGAAAACCCCAGGAGATCAGCAGTTTCTGAAATACTCAAACCAGTCCATTGGGCTCAAACCAACACCCAGGCCACAGTGAAAGAAGGTCACACTTCACTGTGAGATCAGCATTTTTCCCATTCTGATGTTTGAACATCGTGAACATTAACTGAAGCTCTTGATTTATAGTTGTGTTTACATACAACATTTCCAGGAGCGACATCATTCATTCCGTGTCCAGCTTCATCCGCTTCACCAGGAGTAAATTCCTCCATCTTGGAAAAGCATGATCAGTAATTATTCTATTTTGAAATCTGTTGTCAGTTTTTTGAAAGAATTAGAATGTTTATTTTTGCAAACAGGAAAAGTATCTTGATGTACTGTATCTGCACTGGGTACTTCAAAGATTCCACCATTTTTTATCCTTTCTAAATAGACTGAAATTGGCATGAAGGGAAGGGGTGTATCGATGAAAAATGACAAAAGCAAATTATTTGCTCAAATGATTCCTCGGATCAATCCTGTGTTACATGTGGGTCCAACATTTCTTCAGTTCCTACCTGTAATTAGCTCCTGGAAGAACTTATAACTTATAACATCTTATCCTGTTGTATGTGACCTCTCAGGCATAGTGTGGATACAGAAGAAAACTTCCAAAGAAAATAAAACTTCAAAGGAAGTCACAGGTGACGAGGTGTACACGGTTAGCTTGTGTTGCTAATTGAATCTCGTCTGGCAATGAAGCTCGAATGATTCCATAAACCAACAAGCAATTTTCTTGTGAATGAGTGATTTGATATTTCATTTACTTTGATTTAGAAGTATCATCTAGTCTGCACTGCTGGGGATCAGCATACTCAGGCTCCCATCTTTGCCTGCCACCCAGCTCACCCTGGTGCGTGTCCTTGCAGGTGGTGAACCCACATGGTGGCAGCTCCATGTAATTTCTTCGGGCTGTGCCCAGCCAGGCCCTATGGGCCAAGGTTTGGCCACCAGATTCTCACCAGTGAGTTCCCCTCCCAGGTCTGGTTCCAGGAGGAGGCCCCAGTTTCCCACTCCCAGGTGAGGTGCTGCAGCTCCTTTTTTGCCATTTCATCAGGGTCTTGAATAACTCTTAATCTGGTTCCTCCCCTGGAACCAATTTGCTTTGGGAGACCCTACCAGGGGATAATGCTCCCAACAACACAGCTCCCAGGATCACTGGGACACCTAAACCCCTCTACCACATTCAGGTGGTGATTCTTCAGAGGGGGCAGACGAGAGTGAAGCAGCTTGGATGAGAGTCAGCACCTCCAAGTCTGAAGCCATGGTTCTCTGCTGGAAAACGGTGGAGTGCTCCCTCTGGGTTAGGAGTAAGTTGCTGCCCCAAGTGAAGGAGTTCAAGTATCTCAGGGTCTTGTTCACGAGTGATGGTAAAATGGAACATGAGATGGACAGGCAGATTGGGGCGGCATCAGCAGTAATGTGGGCATTGTATTGGTCCATCGTGGTGAAGAGGAAACTGAGCCAGAAGGCAAAGCTTTTGATTTACTTGTCAATCTACATTCCAACCCTCACCTATGGTCATGAACTTTGGGTAGTGACCAAAAGGATGAGATTGCGGATACAAGCGGCTGAAATTAACTTTCTCCATAGGGTGGCTGGACTCAGCCTTAGAGACAGGATGAGGAGCTCAGACAGCCAGAGGGATCTCAGAGTAAAGCCGCTGCTCCATGTTGAAAAGAGTCAGCTGAGGTGGTTCAGGCATCTGATTAAGAAACCTCCTGGGCACCTTCCTTTGGAGGTTTTCTGGGCACATCCAATTGGGAGGAGACCTCAGGGTAGACCCAGAGCATGATGGAGAGATTATATATCTCATCTGGCCTGGGAGCACCTTGGGATCCCCCAGGAGGAACTGGAAAGTGTTGCTGGAGAGAAGGACACCTGAAATACCCTGCTTAGCCTGCTGCCACCGTGACCCGACTTCAGATAAGCAGAAGAAATGGATGGATGGATAGATAGATTTAGAAGCTCTCTGTAACAGTATATAGCTGTTAGTGTCATTGGAACCAAATATCTCAGGATAGGCCACACCCACAAGCAAGAACAGTCACCACTGGTACATGACCACACATACACACATGCCAGAGACCAATTACAAGCAAGACAATCAACAATGGAATTTTGTTGCTTGCTAGTGTTGGGTTATTTGTAAGAGAAATAAATTTTTTTTGAAGAAATCAATCAATTATTGTTGTATGAACATCCAGTTTGTGATAGGAAAACATGGAGTAACAAATAAATAAGTAAATAAATAAATAAAAATTGTGGTGTGAGTCAGGAACCGTCTGGTTTATTATGCAGGAATATTTAATGTGTTTGGACTCAGAGGATACGCCGGATTTGAGACGAGGCAGCTGAGCGACTACTGAAGCACCACAAGCTGTTGTTTGATGTGTTGCCCGGTGAAATGCAGTATCGGTGTCTTTTAACTACAATTTCTTCTCAACACACACACACACACCAAAAAAAATCCTTCTGGAGCATTCAATAAAAATGCATGGAAGGAAGGAAGGAAGGAAGGCAGGGACAGCTCATCCTGCCCTCGTTACCACTTCTGGAGCAGTAACTAAAAGTGGCGTTTGTAATTGAAATCCCACGAGTCAGACAGTTTTTCGCTCTATTTGCAACGACGACGTGAATGAGATATATGATTAAATCTTGCGCTGTCTTTTCCCATTTATTCCCAGACACAATCACATCACATGCATCATCTCCGGCAGCAGGATGGGATGGGAACGTAACCCGCTCGCCGCATCTGCCACTCCGTCATACAGATGTACACATACACTCCTTCCACATTTCTCAAATCTCGCCTCAGAAACTCCCACCAGATGCTCCGACATTCGCACATCCACTCACACACAAACACACTTCCACAACAAGTCCCTGATTAGTGTTACACACAGGCCTGGTGATAAGTGTTTTAACGACTTCACACTCTTTCTGCCTCTTCAATGTCTCCGTGCCACTTCAAACACAAACTCCGGTAGTAATCATATTTTCTATTTTCTACACGCTTCACGGTCTGTTTGATGTTCAGGAGGAATAAGCGAATGTAGTAAAGAGATCTGAGAGCTCGTCTGAATATTAAAATCTGTCTCTCGTGTTTCAGGGCTTTGGATTCTTCTGTTCAACTTCGAACGAGAATTGAAAACCAAGAAAACAACAATGTCTTCGGATAATAATCAGTGTAACAGTGCTACGCTACACAACATAAGAAAATAAAATGTCCTGTGGACAAAAAATTAAATAAATTGAAAGATAATAATGGTGGAAAATTTCAAAGGCGTGAAAATGTTCATGTGAAAAAACAAAATCACATGAAGATAAAATAATCATGTGGGGTGAAAAAAATCAGATTTGAAAAAAAGATGTTTGAACAATAAACTAATTATTTTTTTTTTAATGTGAGATTAATTGCATGTGAAATCTAAAAAAAAATACATTCATTATGCTGACAAAAATACTTCATGTGAAATAAACACAGCATTTGAAAATTAAAATTGAAATATTATAATTGTCTAAAAAGCTCTACATGTGAATATTAATAAATGAATAAATAAATAAATAAATATTCATGTAAACGACATTGACACAAAATACACATGGATTTCAGCATGAGAAAATTAAAGGACTTGTGAAGAGAAATCATGTGAAAATTAAAAACGCTGGCAAAAATACATGCAAATTATATTCGTAGGTAAGAAATTTGAATAATCATCAGGGGAAAAAAATCATGTAGGGAAAAATAAAACCACAGAAAACCAGAGTCTCCATAACATCTAAAATATTTCATCATTGTTGTGAAGTTTCTCTGTAAGGAGAGAGATGCTGCCTTTTTCTCACACGAATCTCACCAGCTGAATGTAGTGTTCATGTTAGGACGTTAAATGCCTAGAAGACGTCTCAGTAACGTATCGTGGACGGTACAGCAGCTCTACGAGTGGCACATATCAGATCAGAAGTGCAGAGAGATTGAAACTCTATGTATGAGAATGCAGGAAGATGAATATTCATGAGTTCACGATGACCTTCGGTTGAAACGAGGCGTCTCATTTCCTTCTTGAGTGAAGCGTGATTTAGGTGCGTTGAGCATTTTTTTAAAATCAGCAGGACATTATCAGGTGTCTCAGTGTCTCTGTCAAAGTTAACTTTCTGTTGTGTCATTAAAGTCTCGTTTTTGAGAAATCTGATGGTGAAATACATTATTCGAGGGTTTTTGTGGAGAGAAGGGAAAAGGAGTGGAAATTAAAACTGTCATTATTGAAGAAGAGCAGAAAGTCTAATGAGCTGCGGAATCAGACTGAAGGGAGATGAAAATAATCAGCAGAACTCAGAAGTCTAAAAGAGTTTGACATTTCTGCCTCATGTTTCTCGCAGACTTGTGTCACTCATGTTGGAGTCAGATTTTAATATTTAAGCTTCTGAAATCTGACATTGGTGGTGATCAATGATTGGTCATTGTCAACGATGGTGATAAGTGATTAATCTTCATTAACTGTGGTGATCAGTGATTGGCCGTTGTTAATGACGGTGCTCAATAATTGGTCATTGTTAACGATGGTGATCAGTGATTGGTCTTCATTAACTATGGTGATCAGTGATTGGTTGTTGTTAATGATGGTAATCAGTGATTGGTTGTTGTTAATGATGGTGACCAGTGATTAGTCTTCATGAACTGTGGTGATCAGTGATTTGCCAATTTTAACTGTGGTGATCAATGATTAGTTGTTGTGAACGGTGGTGATCAGTGATTGGTTGTTGTTAACTATGGTGATCAGTGATTGGTCTTCATTAACTGTGGTGATCAGTGATTGATCGTTGTTAAAGATGGTGATCAGTGATTGGTCTTCATTAACTGTGGTGATCAGTGATTGGTCATTGTTAATGATGGTGATCAGTGATTGGTCATTATTAACGATGGTGATCAGTGATTAGTCTTCATTAACTGTGGTGATCAGTGATTGGTCAATTATAACTGTGGTGATCAATTATTGGTTGTTGTTAACGATGGTGATCAGTGATTAGTCTTCATTAACTGTGGTGATCAATGATTGGTGGTTGTTAACGGTGGTGACCAGCAACTAGTCTTCATTAATGGTGGTGATCAGTGATCGGTCAATTTTAATCTGTGGTGATTAGTGACTGGTCTTTGTTAACAATGGTGATGAGTGATTGGTCTTCATTAATGGTGGTGATCAATGATCTGTCTTCTTGAACGGTGGCAATCAATGACTGGTCATTATTAACAATGGTGATCAGTGACGAATGCAGCAGATGAGTGCTTGGTCAGCTTATTCTTCACCCTGAATCAACAAAAACACTGGTGTGATTTTATTAATTTGTCAAATCAAATGATCAAATTAAAAAGCATGACATAATAGCCCACATCCCCCTTCCCACACAAAAGTTGTTAGTTCATGACGTCAATTTCATGTTTTTGGACTGATATAAAAATATGTCCTCTTATAAATCCATCCACAACATGACAGTGTACAAAAGATCAGTAATGTATAAAAAATTTCTTGACATGGATCTTGTGAGTGTGTTCAGAGATAATCGCCCGCCCTCTGAAACAGCCTTATTATTCATCAGCAGCACGCTTGCCAGGTTTAAGGATCAGCCTCGACTACAGCTTTCCCAACAGATTGGCACATCACAAACTCTCAAAAATGTGACTTGGCTCAACACTTTATCCATGAGAGGATCAATATGACATGATTTATCTTTCAATTATTGATGTTCTTGTGCTAATTCTGAAGAATTTTCAATGCCTGGATGGAAAAACTTCACAAATAATAAAAGACAGCTTTGTGTTTGTCATGTTTGGTCTCTGAAGAGTATTGAGGGTTGCATTAAAGTAAAAAGTAAGGGATGTTCTAGGTGAACATTTCCGCTGATTTTAGCATTATAACGGCTTACACACTTGCATATATTAGTTCATGTGTAATAGTATAGTGTCAGAAACAATGTACTAAACGGTTCTGTTTATGTGGCATGGGTGTGGGTTTGAGCCAGATGGACTGGTTTGAGAATTTCAGAAATTACTGATCTCCTGGGGTTTTCACACACAACCAACAGTCTCTAGAGTTTACACAGAATGGTGACAAAAGAAAAAACTGAGTGAGTGAGCAGGCAACTGTTCTGTGGGTGGAAACAAACACCTTGTTGATAAGAGACGATCAGAGGAAACTGGACAGATTGGTTGGAGCGTTTTGTTTTTTTTTCCAGGAAGGATATAGTAACTCATATAATCACTCTTTACAACCATGGTGAGCAGAAAAGCATCTCAGTTCTATTCCTGGGGCATATTCAATCTGAAAACAGTGTGAAACATTGTGCAATAGGCTTTGAGGTATGGTTTCTCTTGTTTGGTGGGGGTGTCCGAGGAGTTACCCAATCAGCAGCAGTGACTGTATAAACCCTGCAGGATTAAAAAGGCAGCATGCATAATGGATCCTTCTAACATCCTTGACAGCTGTGTGTATGCAATCGTTGAAGACATTTGAAGACATGTTTGTTGTACGTATTAGATATGAAAGGTTTGGGGTTTTTTTTAAATAGAATGAGATCCATCCATCCATCATCTATAGCTGCTTGTCCTGTTCTACAGGGTCGCAGGCGAGCTGGATCCCATCCCAGCTGACTACGGGCGAAAGGCGGGGTACACCCTGGACAAGTCGCCAGGTCATCACAGGGCCGACACATAGA